>JAYJMB010034586.1:0-15337 GCA_036873735.1 Pouteria campechiana
CACTTAATTAAATTAAACTTTATAAACTTACCAAACTTCACTCATTACTATACCTGAATTATTCATATGGTCTTATACCAAAATTCAAGGGCTTACAAGAGAGTTAGAATACAACATGCATTCTTAGAGGACACATGGCACTTTTAGATGTAGGACATATGTCTCTACATTAGTAAATTAGGAATATGTGACTTATGAGTGAAATTGCATGTAGCCTAGTAGGTATAGCAATGTGCACTATATAAACCCCTGAGCACTTATTTGTAGAAGATTGGAACCTGAGCTGCAAGATAAATCTCATGCTACAAAATCATGGGCAAGCTTCGTTTAGTGTACTTGTAATGTTATTTCCTTAATGATAAGATTGAATAACTTTAATTTCCTATAAATTGTGTTGCTTTTCTTCTAATTCTTTCTTTGCTACTTTTGGATTGATTTTTACATTTTCTTTGCTCCTTCTCCTAGGTTTAGGTTGCTATGGTATTAGATCCTTAGGCCGATCTCTAAATACTATAGAGAGTTCACACCCATGACACATATCTAGAAACAAACCAAAATGACAGGAAAACGGTGAAGCTAAACTCATAAAAAAGCACATAGGTTCCAAGTTAAAACTCACTGGTACCCAACCCAAGTTGCACCCTTGCATACCCCTCCCTGTGAATAAGATGTCCACTTAACCATCTTTTCACACTTACATAGGATAAATTGATTTTACAAATCTGATCCAGGACATGTTCTATTGCTCCTTGTCCCCCATATTTTTCATATTTTGTAAAAGTTGTACAAATCCAAAAATATTTTCTAATTGTATTTATCTTATTCTTATAGTCATCTATTGCAATTGTCAGCATTCTAGTTCTCATTGTATTCGATTGCAATTATCAGTAATTGCCGCCATTTAACATAAAAGACTTCTGGGATTACAAAGTGAATTTGGTAACGTGAATAATTTGGATCACCAAAATATGGACTCAAAAAGTCCTCCGTGATAAAACATCAAATTGGGGAAAACCATTTTTTCCTGTTACCTATTTGAGAAGGGAGGTGGTGGGTGCACTTATTTACTTTTATCTATGGTTGTGCCAGCATCAACACCTATTTTAAACAAAGCAATTGGTAACGCTCGACCATATAAGATTTTTTTTTTTTTTTTTTTCATATACACCTGAAATTTACATTCCCGTCTCAAACTAACGATATTCCATGTGATACCCACGTTGCTACCGCTGATTCAAAACAACTCAAACCCCAAAACCATCATGGCTTGAAAAGTAGATTTCTAAGAGAACTGGAGTGCATTCCATCTACCAGAGCAACATAGAAGGTCAAAACATTCTCGTTTCCCGGAAAGGAAAAATAACTCATTAAATTCATTAATAGATGTCAGCATTCACATCTATCAGATGTGCCATTTACACCTATGCTAATAAAGTCCTTAATGCTGCTGCGCTTTCATTACCTTCAGCCAACAAGTAGCTTCCATCTGTTCAGAAGAGTTGATGATCTTACCAAGTTAAATTCATGTATAAATCTGCTCCTCGTAATTAGCTTCCCCTACTCATTGAGACTAGTTGAAAGTTCATAGCCAGGAGGGACAAAAACAACGTCCTTCCACTTAGAGGAATAACTATCCTGCAGTCATATGACATGTTAGTGGCACGGCATCGTCTTCCAAATTCGCCCAACACAAGCAAGGTTTCAGAATTTGGATTTCTTACCTTCATCCCATTGATTATTTCCTCAAGAACGCAAACCTAAAGAGGAATCAAATCAATTATGAGAAGGCTTTCACTTAACAAGCTTAATTCAAGTGGTAAAAGAGAGCCCACCTGAATACTTCCTCTCCTGAAAGCCGGGTTAAAAACTCTCTGATACTGGGATGCTTTTAAAAGTGACTTTTCTAGATCCTCCTTGAAAATATGACCAAAGACATTGACTATGACGTCAAAACGGCTGAAATAGTCCATGAAGAAGCAAATTTAAGCCTACCTCACCTTCGCAAAGAAAACTGGACGATATCGCCTGTTTCCACTTGACAGTGTCAAACTTTCGCACTGTGATTCATAAGAGTTCAGAAAATAAAATATATAAGAAATGTGGATGAAATAAGTCTTGAGGAAAAGATTCATAGTCACAAAGCAAAGGAAACATGGATGAAAACAGTTAATAGTCAGAAGCAAAGATGGATTAAACGAATCCTATGAGATATTTTCCTCAAGCAACACATACGAAAGAGTTATAATAACAAAGCAAAGGAAAGATGGATGAAATGAACCATACAACATATCATCCTCAAGCAACCACACGAAAGGAGTTAATACTCACAAAGCAAATGAAAGATGGATGAAATGAACCCAGCAACATGCCATCCTCAATACATACAATTGCACACACACAAACACAAACAAAAACAATTGGGGTGGGACAGGAAGAAAGAAAAGAAAAGAAAAGTGGATGCTTTCAGCAACTTCGCAAAATAAATAACATCCTTTAGCTCTCAAATTCAAGAATAGAGCTTCAAGAATAGACCTATGGAATCTTTCCAAGGGGGCAATAGCCATATAAAATAGTTCATAGGACTCTAGCCAGCCAAATTCTGAAAATAGGCACACAACCCATCTAATAATTGTCCTTTTATAAATATTATAATATGCAAGATACTATTAACCCTAAAGATGCCAAATGTTTGCCCAACCAGTTCCCTAGAATGATGACCTCGAGAAAAGAACTTGTAGTCTCTATAAGCTACACAACTGGCTTCCTTTAGTAATCCCTAAATGCAAGATTCTGCCCTATATCATTACCAAGCCTCAAATGCACATTGCAGGCCAAAACATTTTTTATTCCTGGTGAGAGCTAACAAAATGGATGATAGCTAAAGATCCAATTTTTGACTGCAATAAGGATATATTGCTTTCTATGACATGAAATTTAGACCTCCTTCCAAATTAGGTCTACTTTTTCTAATTTCTTAAATTCACAAAAAATACTAAATTTTCAATTTTTGGTCTACATGAGCAATTTGGCCTTCCTCCAAATTAGGTCTATTTTTTCTAGTTTCTTAAATTAACAAAATACTAAATTTTTGTCTACATGAGCAATTTGGGCCTTCTTCCAAATTAGGTCTGTTTTTTCTAATTTCTTAAATTAACAAAATACTAAAATTTCATGTTTATACTTTGGAAACAAACTGACTCTATCCAAGAATAAAAATCTAGGGTTTCTGATGGTTATGCAATTTTCTGTAGGCATTTTCAAGGTAAAAACAACTTGAAAATTTGATTGCTCCTCTCTTTTTATGTCCCTTCCCATAAACTTTTGGATAGGGTGAAAGAAGGAAGGAAAGCTTCTTTCCCTACTCTTTTATTTAATAAAACATTTACCTACCATGACCAACCACCTTTTTTACAACCAAACATATCTTTTCAATACCAATTTTATTTTTTTCCACAAAAAAGTCTTATCTCCATTGTCTTTAGTGGCTGTTTTGCTAACATTAATTTTACTCTTGCTAACATTATTTGTTTCGATTCCTTGAGGTAAAGTTGCATACAACCTATCTAAACAGACCTTTAATTCCTTCAGGAGCTATTTGGATAAGATGTAAAGCAAGAGATTAGTAAACATCTTAGAAAAATAGCCTGATTTGACATTTTACCTTGCTTGTTTGGCTGTGAAATGAATACAAATGAAAAGCATGATACTTGTTGTGGATGTTTTTTAGCTGAAAAACTATTATAAATAATTAAATGAGGTACTTCTTAACAATTTCAATTTCAATTTTGGTAGGGTAAAGTATTGAGCTTACTAAAATCTTTGAAATTTTCACTTCAGAAAACAAACAAGGTAATGTAAAAGGCAATGTTATCAGAACCAAATTATTAATTGAACTGATGCATTGATTAGCTCAATTTGAACCAGTTAAACCGCTGATTCAAACCATGACACAATCACAAACATAGGGAAATATAATCCATTCATCATATTTACCACTATCTATTTATCTAAAATACCTGTGTATCCATTAGATATTAAAAACTTTTAATAACTACATATTCAATCACGAATAATTTAATTTGTTTGCACAAGCAAGTTTCCAATCCCATAAATTTTTTTGACATCATAAATAAATGTGTATTAAATAATATTAGGGGTGTTTAGATTAAATACAAACATCATTTTTTATTAAAAATGAATAGCGACTCCAAGCAACCGATTTTATAGAATCATTTCCCATATGTGTGTGTGAAATGGGCTGCACTGTACGGCCCCTCAAGATTTCTTATACCATGATGTTTCAATCAAATCCAAACCAACTATTGTGTTTAACATCATTTATTTAGTTGAGATATCAAAAGTCTCGAACCAAAACCTACATGAACCACACCAAATGTAAATTCATAAGATTGCTTGAATTACCTTTTTTGAATAAGGTGGCCCATGTAGGTCAATCCGAAACCTATGTGGGCTACACCAAATGTAAATTCATAAGATTACTTGAAATGCCTTTTAGAATTGGGTGGCCCACGTAGGTTTTGAATCAAGATGATTGTTGATATCTTGAAATAATTTTTGATATCTTGATTAAATAAATGATGTCAAATGATTTGATCGAAACATCGGAGTGCAAAAAGTTTTGAAGGATAGCAACGTGCAATGCAATTTCACATGAGAATATCACTATATATATATAATGCTACAAAAATTTCTATTATTAATTATATTCGATAAAATATTTAAAAATAAAAATATATATTGATTATAACACAACAACAAAAAATCCAACATGAGTATGTAAATGAAAGAATGGTGGTATTAAATTGAGATATCAAACTATGTAGTTTGCCAGAATGTAAATTAGGCGGTAGTAATATCCCACCAATCAAACTGATTTAATAATCTTTAGCTGTTGATTTCCTTATGTTGAACGGATGCCTAGGCTGCAAAGTTCCCAAAATCAAACAACAAAACGCTCATTAGAAGACTAAATCAACCAGCTATTAAGAGCATGGGTATGAATCATCATTCTCAACTGCAATGGTATTCGAGACACTTCCCCATTCAATTGCAATAGGAAGCACAAGAAGATAATGGATGTCAATAAATCCACTGCCCCTGTCTAGTTCAATTATGCACTCTCAAAAAGACTCTAAAGCTAAAAATGACTAGAAGAGAAGAAGCCACTCATACATGGTGTTGCAGTACATTCTCACAACAAAAAATATGCATAAGTTGCAGGTGAAAGAAAACAAATCAACCAAAGCCAATACACACATCCAAAACAATACCAGACAAACAACTGAAAATAACAACCAAATGGTCAGCAAACAAATGACTTGACGATGAAGCCTGATGCTTCAAGATCTTAAACAAGAATCACCAATGACAAGTGTTTTAACAGCAACAACGAGAACATGTGGTCGTTTTTGGGTTGGGGACAATGTCAATACCTATAGGTGCAATTAGGCAAGAACTTACCAGAGGGGTGAAGGCTCAAGCATCAGTGGTGATGACAATAGCAATGAATAGGTGATGGAGATGGGAATGATCAAGGTATTGGAAAAGAAATGAAATGAGGACTTGATGAGTATCAAGGGCAATTGGGTCTGAGCAAGGGTTACTTTAATTTACTTCACCGTTTTTTATTCTAAGTGAAGGTTTATTTGGATGGAAATAGTTATTTAACTAAATTAAGAACCAGAGTCAACCAAAGCAAACCAGACCAAAGTCCGAACAGGTTGTTGATAGGACTGCTCAATCCAACTAGTCCAGTCCAATTCCAATAACCCTAGCAAAAGGAATGTAATGGCTAAGTCTTGTTCACTAATAAGCTTTTGCTGTAACCATTTTTAAAGCATTCCCTCCTATTTTGGTTGTGCCCACATGTCGAAGAGTGTCTTTTGTAACAATCACATGTAAAGGAGAATGTGTAAACATTTAGAAAAAAATTTGCCTTTTGCATTCTCTTTTCATGTTGCCTATCACTCTCCTTACAAAAGTTGTCTTTCTTCTCACTGTAACTCTCAATCTCCTTCAAGAACAACATATTCATTTTATTTTATTTTTTTCTAGGAATATTTGCAGAGATACATATGGTTTCATAAAATAATTGCATCTGCACCAACATTTTCAAAATATTAAAAAAAAATACCGATTACTTATTAAAATTTTTGCATACATACCAAAACCATCCTTTCCCATCAAAACGGCCATAGCCAGCCATCAATTTTCTTTCTTCCTTCCGAAATAGCCTTGATGACCTAAAACCCCTTTCTCCCTTTGCTCTCTCTTCTCCCCTCCCTCCTCTCCTCAACATCCACTCATCCCACCCTCTCCACCAGCTACTCCATGCTACCCATCAACAAAGCTCTAACCTCCACCGCATCTTCTCCACCCCCAACAAACACATCTTCCGACACGTCCCTCCCCATCTCCTTTGTCAGCCCCCATATCATCGAATTCCTCCTCAGCTCTTCGCAACAGGTGCAAACGCTGCTCTTATCAAAGGAAGTGCTGAGACGCTCCAAAGAGTTGTGGCACTGCATAATGATCTATTCCTCCACAGTGCAACTATGACAAACTGAGCCAATATGCTGGAGATGCTTTCGGAGGTGTGTGCAGCATGAATTCGATGGACTACCATTATAGAGGGATGGCTACATAATAAGGAAGATGGGCAAGAGCATAGATGGAGAGGGTTTTAGGGTATTTGAGGTTTTTTTGAATGGAAGTAAGAAAATGGACAGCCGATTATGACCGTTTTAATGGGAATGGATAATTTTGGTATATATGCAAAAAATTTAGTAAGTAGTTAGTACTTATGCAAATATTTTTAATGCATTGGTGCAAGTGTAATTATTTTTACAAAGTCATAGGTAATGCAGCACAAGTAGAAGGAAATAGAAGAAAGTAGAAGAAACCTCTTAAGAAGATAAGAAGGGAATAAAGAGGAGAAGTATGGAAGAATTTATGATGAATTAGGGCAAACAAAGAAACAATGTAATTTAATCATAAAGTATTGATTAAACCTAATACAAGCTATCCTATTTATAGACTGAAGGACTCCAAAATACGCGTAAAATATGCATAAGAAATAAAATACCGAAAATACCTTTAAAATCCCTAATTAATAAAGAAACCCTTATTGCTACAATTGCATCTAAAATAAGTACAAATTTGGCGTACATCACAATCTCCATCAATTCTCCATTGCTTGAAAGAACGCTCCACTGGAGAGCTAGCATGATGATATTGATCAAGCAAATCTGGGTCTAACTCTTAAAGTTCCTCCTCGGATATCCCTATAGCATCAGTTTCAGGCTTATTTCTTCACTTTACAAGATACCTATGTAGTCCGCCTGAAGACGTAATGACCTCATCTTGGAAGATACTCTCAACCTAATCTGTATGCGTGAACTGTGTTCGGGATAGAACTATTACAGAATCCAAAGCTGAAGAACCCCTTGATTTGGTATCCCTTTAAAAAAGACCTAACAGCCTTTCTCAAATACCTGTGTAACAATTACAATTTTTGAAAGAGAATGGTTGCTAAAGATTTTGAAGAAGTTAAGCTTCCGTTTTTTTTTTTTTTTTGCAATTTCCAGCAAAGGCAGGGGATGTTTTGCAATTTCAAAAAATAAAAGTGTTTGATTGTAAGTTCTAAAGGTAGGGGTTGTTTTGTAATTTCTAAACTGGAGGGCTATTTTTGAAAATTTTAAGTGCAGGGGCTGTTTTGTAAAACTTTTAGGGAAAAAGGCTGAAATAAAATTTTCAGAAAAGAGTTAGTTTCGAAATAGGAAATTAGAGGGACTAATTTGGAAAAATCCAAAAAACCCCCCAAGTCCCTTCTCCCCGGCCGCCGTACGAACTAATAGAGGGGGGTTTCAAGCCCATCGCAGGTCGTCGACGTTGCTCGCCCCAATTGGAGTTGTCGAATGTTCCCGACGTAAGTGGTGGTCGGAACTTGAGTCTCCAGACACTGGAGATGCTAGGGAGATGGATGGCAACGGTTGGAGACCAAACCAGTCGCTGTGGCAACACTGTTTTAGCTCACCAAAGATAGAGATGAAGCCTGGAATCTTGCAAGGGTGGTTCCAAAGCTAGGGAACCCTATTCTGACACTGTGGGTTGTCGGAGTAAGGCTAGAACTCACTGGATATGAGGAAGATGGAGTCTGTGGGGTTTTGCAGCAGCTGTTAGTTGCCGAAAACGAGGGAGATGGCATCCGTTGGACTCTACAGCCACTGTAAGTCGCCGGAAACAAGCAGGCACCGTCTGATTTGTCATCTCGGGTCGCTGGACTTGAAGGAAAGCCGTAGGTGGTGTCAGCTGGGTCAACCCTATTGACTGGAACAATGGATCAAATCACTCTAGAAGCCTTGAAGTGAACAATGGATCAAAGCACTCTAGATGCCTTAATGTGAACAATGGAATTAGGGCTTTGAGATGTAGAGGATGAATCTCTGATACCAAATTGATGCAGCACAAGTAAAAGAAGATAGAAGAAAGAGGAAGAAACCTCTCAAGAGGATAAGAAGGGAAGAAAGACGAGAAGAAGGGAAGAATTTACGAAGAATTAGGTCAAGCAAAGAAGTAATGTAATTCAATCATAAAGTGTTGTTTAACCCTAATACAAGTTACCTTATTTATAGACTAAAGAACCACAAAATACGTGTAAAATATGCATAACAAATAAAAAATCAAAAATATCCTTAAAATCCCTAATCACATAAAGAAACCCTAATTGTCACGATTACGCCTAAAATAAATACGAATTGGGCGCACATTACGATCCCCATCAATAGGTATGTTTGCAAATATCCCTTTTTTTATTGAAATGAAACCCACATCGTCCAATTAGCCATTGTAGTCAATTTATACAACCAAACACGATCAAAATTTAGTAATCTCTCCTAGGCAAGCAACATTCATCATGATTCTAAATATCAATATCAAATGACATATCAGACAAATGAACAACCGACAACCAATATAATATAGTATTGAGGCCATAATAGCATGCATCAGACAATGTTTTTTAGAAAAAATATAAAAAATTCCAAAAAATTTGAGATTTATAAGAATATATAACTATTTTATATTTTTCATATATAAATGACAGTATATGGTATTTTATTTTTTTCACATATAAATGATGGTATGGCGGTCCATACACTATGCCAAATGTTTTTGATACTTCCAATTCGGCTCATGTTATTTACTAAGTTTTGCATCAAATTTTTTGACATAAATGAATACTATATGACTCAATGTTATTTTACATCATCACCATTATGCATTGACAAATAAATAATTATATTATGTGACACAACACGCCAATTGTTGCTTCAACGTTGTTATAAACTGACTTGATTATTTTTCACCAAAACTATGCTTGATATTTCATCCACATTTTTCAATTTTGGTGCTATCTAGCCATCAAATATCTTCATATAGAAAGTTTGTAACAAAAATTTAGCAGTTAACAAGGATGAAATTAAATAATGTAGATTTGAAAACTTGATATATGAATAAAACAAAGAAAAAATAAATCCATGCATTTATATTGAATCAAATAATTTTTTTTAATTTATTTTTTCAACTTTTTAAAAATGTACAAATTGAATAATATATATATATATTTCATAGTCAATAAACATTCTTATCAAACATGTTAAAAATAAACTCATAATAATTACCTAAATCAATAAACATTCTTATACAAATCAAACATGTCACAGATGAAGTAATACTAATACTAATCATTACCGTCCCCCATCACCCACCCCACTCATCATCATGCACATATAATGTAGTTCTTGATTTTTAAAATATGAAAATTAAAAAATATGTAAAAAATTATGAAATACATATTCAAAAAAATTACAGCATATTAAACATCCTTTGAAATCATCTAATTTTCTCTATGAAAATGAACTCATCTAGGTTTGTTTTACAAGTTAGATAAATATAAAATAAAATTAATAATCAAACCCAAATTAACCAAAACACCAAATCATGCAAACACAGTTAGTTAGTTTGGGTTACGCCTAGCAAAGCCTAACTATATGTGTATGTTAAAGTAGATTGAATGTGTAAAACATCTTTTTTAAAAATTTTCACAAAGTTCCAACCCAATTGTCCACTGCAGATTCAACAACGATGATGTAATTTAAATCTTATTTGTATCCTCCAATAGAGTCTAAAATGGCTTTTCTTGAAAATATTCAATTCAAATCTTAAAGAGAAAGGGGAATATTTTAATTTAAATATATACTCTCTCTTTCCTTAAACTTGGAAGAATTTTTTTTTTTTAAATCACCCCAAATTCCGAAAGCACTTGTTTTAATTTGTTTAAACCAGTGCTTACAATTTCAAAATTTTCAAGCAAAATTTCATTGAGAATTTCGTTTCAGCATCCCAACGATATATTCTTACCAAGGAAAATTGGGGATTAGAAGAAAATTTTGAAATTTTGGGAAAATTTTCAAAATTTTCCCCAAAATCTCCAGAGAAATAGAAAATCTCGATGAAATTTTCTTGGGGTATGAATTTCTCCCTGAGAAATTGGAAATGAACTATGAAAAGCCCTAGTGCCAAAAGAACCCATCTGAAATTGCTCAAAACCTACTCGTATCTTGCCAAAACCATTTTTGAAACCTTCTTTCATCATTTTCCATGAAAAAAAACAACATTTGAAGTCAAGAGTGGAAGATCAAAAATCCACAGAAAAGCTATCAACGTCCACTATGACTATTTCCCAACACAAATCAACTTTTCCTCATCAAAACCAAAAATAGAGGTTTCAAAATCCATTTTTGAATGGATTTATGCTGATTTGAGGGCTTAAAATCAATGAGGGCAACATTTAACTCTGTTTCATCGACAGCATCTTGGAAAGTGCGTTTTTGTGAATTTAAGCCTTCAAATCCATCCCTTCTTGTTTCGAAAACGAGATTGGAATGGTCAAAATCCATTTTTTAGTAGATTAGGTTTGAGAGGCAATCTACTATTATTCTAAAGGTAGCGTCTGCAACAGTTATATACATTTTATTGGGATTTTTACACCCATTTTCAACATCAATCTTGCTTCTATTTTCATCGGGATGCTTCTTTTTCTGCAATCCAACAGTATAGAATTTTGTGTTTTGTTTTTATTTTTATTTTTATTTTTTGAGGGGGAAATAAATGCATCTTTTATGTAGATAATCATGGTTTATAACAATTTATTATTTTTTTAATAGATTTTTCATCATGTGAATTAAAATAACTTGTAGATCGGGTGTTTAATTTAAATAACTTCTAAAACATATGAAAATTGATTTTTTAAAAAACTTATTTGATTTAAGCAATTAAAAATAAATAATTAGGTTGTCGCTTGTCATATAATTATTTATAGAGCTAGCTTTTAACTTATGCGTTTATATTTTTAAAAATTATGAAAATAAATTACTTATATTATAATTTTTAAAAATTAAATTATTAAAATTGTGGCACGTAGATATTTATAAAATTACTGAGCGAAAGACATCTATAATTAGAGTTGTAAATACACGCTCAAATTTTTTAGATGTAAAAAAGGATGATGTCTTTCTTGTTAAATATTTTTATGTAACTATTTTTAATAATTCCACAATATTGTTGTCTTTATTTATAGATTCAATATGTCAAGCTCAAGTACCCGAAAAAACAGCAAAACTAAGCCGCAGAATATCACCTCGGAGCATGGGAAGCCAGTAGAGGGGTATCCAAATGGAGAAGAATGTAATTATTGTAGTAAGAAAATAAAGACTAGAAATGTTACGTTTGAGTTTAGGTGTATAGTTTTAATAACAACAAAACTTGTAAATGACTTGAACTTAAATTAATGAAGTAATGCTAAGATTTCGAGTAACAGAGGAGACCTACAAAGAAGACAAGTAGGGCTACATAGGTCTGTCGAAGCCACTGGAACAACATTCTTAAGTTTCAAACCGACAGAGGAGAGCCCAAGGCTATAGAACTCACTGTCTACTAAGTGCTCCAAGTCACAATATCTACACGAGTTTATAGAAACTCTACAGAAGTCTAGAAAGCTCTCTATAAAGACCATATTCTACAAAAGTGTGGTCAGAGGACACCAACAAAGTTATTCAAAGGCCGCGATCTTCCACAGAGTTATTAAAGAGGTCTGTAGCTATCATAATTGTTAAAGACATAAGGTGCACTACAGCACAAAGGGGTGAGGCGTGCGCCTAACTAAGGAGCATATTGCATAAAAATCATAAAAATATCTATAATACCTCAAATTAAATATGTAAAAATCATAATTAGTAACTTCATGGAAACAATTAATGCTACCCTAATTCACAATTATCAAAATGAATGATCATCTCAAATATCAATAGTCTAAGTTCCCATTTTCAAATTCAATAGATCAATATTGCTTGAAAAAGCAAAATTAAAGCTTGTAGAAAAAGATCAACTAATTGCAATATAAGGCTACAAGCATCCAAAAAACAAAACATAAATTGCAATTTCAAGTTTCAACATTTAAATTATAGTATTGCACAACTTAAAGTAAAAAAAATCAATGCTTAGCATTCACATCATTCTCATCTCATTATATAAAAGCTAAGTACTGTACTCTAATTTCAAAATTCATCATCATCTTCAAGCATAACATCCTCTCTCTCATCATTACCATCAGATTTGTAGTTTTCAACATCTTCAAATTCTTCTAAATTCGCCTCATACACTAAAGAAGACAACAAAGCAAGTCTTGAAGCATTTGGTAATGGATATGTGATTGATCTTTTAAGACAACTTAGCTCCCCAACTTCAACAGTTCTAGCTACATCGCTAAAAATTAAAGAATCTTCATCAAATACATACTCGTCTTCTGCATCTGATTCTCCTTCAATCTTTCTCATCAACCATTCATTGCTTTCATCAATATCTTTTAGAGAAATTGAGTCAATGGTGTCACGAGAATTATATCTCTTTCTTGGTGCTCTATTGTACTTTATGAATACTAAACCATTCCATCGAGCTTATTCTAATTTGTTCCTTCTTTTGCTATGAAGCTGTTAAAATTCAAAAATCAAAATTATACATAAGCGTAAACCAGAGAGTATAAATTGTAAATTTTAAACTTGAAGCCATCTAATCTATTAAAATAGAGTCATTTACATTCTCAAATATGATCCAATTTCGTTCACAACCAAATGCACTACATGTGAAACTAAGAACCTTGATAGGAAGGTTTTACAAATTTTTAGCACACGAACCATAAGAAATCCATCATTCATTTGTTAAAATATATCTAAATATAAATTTCTTCAAATATCTAAATAATAAACAATAAACTAAAAAAGAATAACATCATATATACTTGGAGCCATTGTAGTTGTATGCCTGACAGGCATGCTTTTTTCGAAAATCCCCTCAGCTCTCCTATACAAGGGTAATTCCTTCATGATTTGGTTTTAAACCTCACCATTTGAAACCAATCTTGCTATGCAATTGTATAATCCATCGATGATTTCTTCATCTTTTGCAATATTGGGATTTGAATAAAAAATTCTAGGTTAAAATAATGACCAACTGCATGTAAAGGCCGATGAAGTTGAATTTCAACCTTCTATCAATGATTTCAAAGATTTGTTTGTATATTTCTTCATTGTCTTTGAAGGTGTTTGCAATTACTTTTTTGGTTCTATCCATGGCTTCATAAATGTAACTCATAGGAGGCTTTTGTCACCATCCACCAATCATAACGCATGAATAAGGGGACCAACCACCTTAAGGGTATATACCACACAATTTCAAAGCTCAAGCTAATAATTATAGCAACAACTTTTTTACCCATTTACTTGTTGTCCAGTCTTCAGAAGTAAACATCTTCCTCAAATTATTTTTTTGTTCATGCATACTCAAAAGTATGATGAAATCAGTTGCAAATCTAGTTTTAGCGAGCTTAAGCAACTCCTTCTACTCTGTGTATTGCCTCATCATATTCAATGCCCCCATGTGGTTTATATGTAACCACTTACAGTCACTGCCTACTTTATTGTTTGATTAAAGATAGACAACTTCCATATATCTTCTAACATTAAGTCTATAAAGTAAGCAGCGAATGATGACCAATATAAATGACGGTATTTGGCTTTTAACAATCTTCCTAAAAGATATAGGAAAATGCATAAAATTAATTAAAACATATAAGATAAATCAAGACTCAAGAAATAAATATCTACAAGAATAAAATGAGTTATTTATTCTTATACCTACCATTACATTATTTAAAACACAATATGTGACGCTTGGACTACATTGGCTGCTCCAATTCGCTAAATAACTTGTCAAGTAGTTCAAACATTTTCCCTCCACTCTTCACAAAGGAAGAAGCATCTATGGACTTCACAAACATTGTTCCCATTGGACAATTCACCAAAAAATTGATTAATGTTCTCTTTGACTTGTCTTTCCACCCATCTGCCATAACAGAACATCCGTATTTTGGTCATAACTCTTCATTAAATTGTGTATATTCTTCTTCACCCTTCAATGGACGAACCCTTCATGATAACTAAGGGCTTCATTCCAGGACCATGTTGCCCAAATGCTTCTAATGTTGCAGCAAAACTGTCATTCTTGGCAACATTAAATGGAATCCATGCATCATACATCCATCATGCAAATTGTTTACATGCACGTTCTCTTATTTCTTCTTTGTAAACATCACTAATAATTGTTTACTTGTTTTTTCTACCTTCTTTTTCTCCACCACATTCTCAAGATCAGGTGTAAAATATGCATCCATTAGTCCCTTTTGATTTGGTCATTTCAATTGAAGGCCCCACTCATTGCTTCCACTTTATCCAGATTTTATTTCCCAAGACTATTGACTTCTATTACATCAACTTTTTCATCCTCACTAGAACATCCATATTAAAATTTGGAACCATATTCATTTACTCCTTCCCATCCTTTTTTTGGACATGTATACTCTTAAGTTCTTTCACATGTTCAGCTCATCTCTTATAAGAAACTACATTTCTAAAACTATCAAATAAATGTTGTTTGGCCTTGCAAATGTCACCCTTTGTTACTTTTTCATAAAATATACAAGTAACTGAATTCACATCATGAGAATTGTCCAAACAAGCATATTTCCAAGCAAGGTCTTTTTTCACATTACTCATAGTGAATTTACTACAATTCAGGAATCCGGATATCAATAAAATTGGCAACTACCTCTACTGCTCTACATAAATTATATATATATATATATATCAAGAATAGATTATAATGACAACATTTGCAGCAACGCAAAGGCACGTAATCAAGCAGC
>JAYJMB010034586.1:15437-32639 GCA_036873735.1 Pouteria campechiana
TATATATATATATATATATCAAGAATAGATTATAATGACAACATTTGCAGCAACGCAAAGGCACGTAATCAAGCAGCTAGCAACAAAAAATTGATGAAGGCAATAATAAAAAGGCATTTTAGACAAATATAAACTAGTTAAGTACCAATAAAAAATTATAATGGGCAGCAAAAATAAATAAAAAGAAGATAAAGACGGCATGCTATTGAAAATTTTGAAAAAAGGGCATTTTGCCCAATTCATTCACTTCCAAAACTCTACATGGCCCAAATACAATGAGCATCTGTTGTTAGCCAAAGAAGATAGCAGTCGAAGATAAAGAGGCTAGCTAGCAGTAAAACAGGAAGGAAAAAAACCGCATGCTATCATTGCAAGGTTACTGCAACAAAAATTACGGAGCAAAAAAAGGAGGGAAAAACAAAAATAGAAAACAGAAGATGGAAGACAATGGCTATTTTCTGTTTTTGTGACTAATTTGGCTGGCAAAAAATGGTTGCCGGACTCAAAAAAGAGAGGGAAAAACAAGAAAAAAAAAACACAGTGGGAAGAAGATGGAAGACAGAAAACAAAAGAGAAGGGATAAAGGGAGAAGATATTGAAGAAAAATAGTAGAAAAGAAAGAAACGGAAAAAAAAACTACTTATCTGCGAGCTGATCAAAGAAGAAGCTTCCTTCTTCCCCGATTTGTGCAGTTAGTAATGGAGGATAACTTGATGGAGAGCCTTTTTTTCTTCTTCTTCTTCTCTTTGTGTCGATTCTTTGTTGGGTTTTGTCGGAAACGAAAGAGGGTTTCGAGTTTCGAACAAAGATGGAAAGTAACTTTTGTCTGAAGCTCCATCTTTTTTTTAATGTTAAAGTAGTGTTTCAATAAGGCGCTTAAGGAGCGCGCCTTGCGCCTGGCTAAAAAACACGCCTTTATGCGCCTTGGGTGGGGGTGGTTACACTCACCTCACCTGGACCTACCTAGGCGTAAAATCTACGCCTGTGAGTGCCTTACGCCTAGGCGTGCCTTTAACAACAAAAGTAGCCATAACGGTCGGAAGTTGATGTAACATCTCAACAACGGCTAGATTTCAAACAATCCTCTTCCAAATGCTCAAAAAGCCCCTATGGAACTTATAAACTCAATCATAAGAAATCCAATCAAGTCTCCAAGTGCATTCACTCTAAGGTGCTCCAACGTTCAACAAGCTTAAGGCTACATCAAATCCATCATAAGAGGAGTTCGGGACACAATAAAATTATTGTTTATTCTTTATGTATGAGCTTAAATTGTGTAAATCTCTACTTAGTTAGAGGCATACATTTGTACATTCTTGTTTTAGGATATTTGGGTTTTTGTTAAAAGGAAATTCTTGTAGCGGAGTTGTGTAAAGAGTTTATTGGTAAGTTTGAAGAAACTAAAAATGCAAGAGTTCCTGGGAAGCTCGAAGGAACCAGGTGCTATAAGAGTTCTTGATAATATTTGGAAACCAAGGGAAGTGTAATTCCACACATGGTTAATGGAACTCAATGTTGGGGATACCTTAGAAAGTAGAGTAGGTGCCAAAAAGGCCCAAACTACTATAATCATTGTGTGCTTATTGTCTTATGTGCTTGTATACTTCCACTGTTATTCTTTTTCTGCACTTGCACATCCACCTAATCTCCCAATCTTGCTTAGTTTTGTCTTTTGCCATACATCTTGTTTTGGGACCAAAAATTAGCAAACTTAAACTCATCAATTACAAGATTGAAAGAGCATTTAGCAAGAAGGTATAAAAATGTTAGAAATTGCCCTACAGTGCTCCCAAAAGTTAGAAAGCTGATGAAAAGAATTTTATTACAATGAGTAAGCTTTCGGGAGTTAAGAAAGCAGCACGAGAAAAATATTTCTGAGAAATTATATGGATTTCCAAATACTATGGATGTTGATGAGGATGAGAAAGAAAATGATTGTGATATGAGAACTATGCATGTGTCTAGAGTGAAGCAATGGCAGAGGGAGCAATTGAATCGACTAGAAGAGAATAATCCAACATTACATGGGTCTGTTAAAGAGGTTGGTTGTAGTAATGGGGCAAGTGTAAAAGGTGGAATTATGAGATATTTTGGACGTAACAAAGTCTAACAGTGGCTAAACCTAAATTATATGGGCAAGTAGACAGAGTATAGAAAAAAATAAAAAAAAATGTTTAATAAAGGAAATGAAGTGTTTCCTAACTTGGAAGACTTGGATCTAAATTTTTTTCTACAATGCAATTCCAGCACGTACAACAGATACAGTTACATTTAAAAACTTTGTAGTTGTCATCTAAAGAGAGGGAAAGAATGTAAAACCCTCTACAAGAAGGGAAATTTATAGAAAGTACTTGGAGGAAAAGGTGACAGAGATAAATAACTAGATAAATGGTCAGAAACATCATTGGAACACTTATGGAGTAACCATCATGTGTGATGAATGGACAAGCCAACAAGAATGTCCAAAATTAATTTTATGATGAATTACAAAGGCATATCAGCATTTATAAAGTTAATAGATACATCATCATACATAAAAGATACCCACTACATTGAGCAGAAATTAGAAAAAAATGATTGAATGGGTTGGTGCAAATTGTTATTAACAATGGGACTGCTTACAAAAAGGCTGGAAAAGCCGGAAGGGAAATATTTTTTATACTGCACGCCCTATGCTGCACATTGTATTCATTTAATATTAGAGGATATTGGTTGCCATCTTGCTATACAAAAAAAACTTCAAAGCCATGCACAATGACAAAGTTTATATATAATCATAGCTGGGTTTTATATGTTTCATAGGACATCTGGATATAGTAAAGAAATTATTCGTCCTAGCAAAACATGATTTTTTGTAAATTAGATTGTATTGGATAGTTTGTACAAGGCTCATCAAGCCCTCACGGCAACTTTCAATTCCAATGAGTGGCGGACCTCAAAATACAAAAAGAAAACAAAGGGGAAGAAAGCACAAGATATTATCATAAGGTCGTATTTTGGGACTGCGTGTGATGCATATTGGACATACTAGAACCTATGCATCGGGTTCTAAGAATAATGGACACTGAAACATATCCATCAATGGGTTCGACGTATGAATCTATTCGTTTTATGATTCAAGTAATCAAAGAAAACAATCCCAAGGGAATAGATGGGTTCTTCATATTATAAAGACTCGTTGGGAGAGCAGGCATGCTAAGTCATCCCTTAAATACTGCTGGTTAGTATATGATTTAATAAGTTTTAGTTTCATAGAAAACATGTAGATCTTTTGTTTACATTAACTTAATTTATAATTTTTACAGCTTATTACTTAAATCTCAACATCCTTATGAGTGGCATCTAGGTCGAGATGCCCAACTTAGCAAACTCGGTTTTTAAAGTATTTAAAAAGCTTTTTCCTAATAATCTCAATATATGGAATCTTGTTAGTGAGGTAATTGTATATAATTTAATAACTTATATCATTTTTAAAAATAATTTATTTATTAAGAATTGTATGCTAACAATATTTATTTTCTTTAATACTATAGTTGATGTAATTTCAAGATGCAAAGGGATTATTTGGGATGAATGTAGCAATCCAATCAAGAAATAAAGCAATATCATATAAGTAAAGGATAGTGAAATAATAATATGTTGTTTACTTTTTTATTTTAAAATATTAATAAATTCAAATTTCCTTTCATAGATGAGTGGTGGAACTATTATAGGACATACCCCAAATTTGAAGCTATTGGCATATAAAATACTGAACCAAGCAGTATCTTCATTCCCATGTGACCATAATTGGACTACATTCTCTTTAATCCATACATGTAGAAGAAACAGTTTGGGATACCAGAGGCTATAAAATCTAGTATTCTATTGTTCTAATATGCAACTTTAGGAAAGATTAATTTGATCTAGAAAACTCTCATGAAGACATTGGATTTAATGATGATCGGACATTATGCTAACCTGAAGAAAGATGATGAAAGAAAAGACCCCTAATATGAGTGGCTACAGTCTAATAATTTAGATACTTGAGATGGAGAGTCAAAAGTTATGATTGCTAATTTAGTTTGTGAACAAGGGGGTTAATGTTCAAAGAATAGTGGAGGAGGAGAGAACCCTAATAAAAGACTTTGATCCATTGACAAAATCTGACAGCACTTCTTAAACACAAGATCCTTCAAATCCATCTCAACTCATAATATTATCAAGCACAGAATCTTCAGGAACAAAAAGTGATGGTAATGATAGTGGTGGTGGTGTTAGCCCATTTACAGGAGAAGCTGACTTCCAACATGCTATACAAAACGATAATCATGATGCACAACCGCCTGCGAAATCATGTGTGAAAAAGTATGAAAGTAGAAAAAAATGGCATTTGCAGAAGAAAATGACCTAGTAGATAGTATGGTTGGGACATCTATTGGTGTGCATAACAATGAACAAGGGTCCAACTATGCATATAAACCATATAGCCATTATGTCAAAAAATCTGAAGATTATTCTCAATAATCTTGTGGTCAGATACCATACCATCCAAATAGTGGAACCGAAGCATCTTCATCTTTTATCTTTGGAACACTCAAATATATCTGAATGGTTTTCAATGGTTATTGAGAGGAACCACAAGAGCGAGTCCATGTTAATGATGACACTGAGGAGCATGCACGAGTTCCTTTCTTATGGTGAGATATGGTGATGGCATGATTTTAAGATCCTGTTTTTTTATGTTTCACATTATATGCATATGTTTAACAAATGTATGAGCTAAAATATTTCCTTTAGTAGCATTTTACATAAGAATTCCACTTTATCAGTGTTTGTGTCATTAGTTTGCCTTCTTTACTTTTTTTATGTCGACATTTAAAGTGATGCTTTGTATTCTAAATGTACAATTAGATTTATCATGATTTATCAAAAAAATTTATAAAAAAATTTTAAATTTTAACCATTTTTATATTTTTTATATATATAACGAATAAGTTCGGCAAAATTATCGATAATTTCTCTCAAATTAGCGAAATTTTCTCTTTTTAGGCTTATCAAAATTTATTCTCTTAGCGAAACTGCGAGCAATGGTTTAAACTACTCCAAAGGAGTTGAAAATGGATTGAAAGGGAATGAGCATGCAGGGAATGAGCATGCTGCTTAAAGAGAAAAAAATAATGGAGTTTTTTAGTTAAACAGCAGTCTATTCTAGCATGACGAGACACTAACTGATATGTGGCAAATACACCTAGAATGATACACCTTAAATGGGGCTATGTTTGGCCAATACGGGCCAATTTTTTCAAAGCTCAGCTAATATGCCACTTTATTGTGTTTTGGCTCCTATTGATACAGATACAATACAACAATATTGGTCATATCATATCTGGTACTTGAAACCATAAATGTTCATGGAAGCTATTGTTATTCAAGCATCAATTAGGCAGCCAAAATTAGTTCATAATGTCAACAGTCAAATGACATAAGAAGTTCAACTTCTCTACCATATGTTGCTCGAGTCAAAAAGGTCAACTCATTGACTCAATCCAATTTTCATCCATAACTCCAATTCAATCCATGTGCACAACCATATTACCTTAACCTCTTTTTACTGTTCTATTTTCTTTGTGCGCATTCCAGTTTGCATCTACATATTCTCAATTTTCTATTTGGTCAATTAAAATAGTTTATTTTATTGAAACTATCAATGAGATCGATTTTCATCCACAACATATTCTTTCCCATCTTCCCCTGCATTGAACCATACGTTCTCATTTGGACACTGCTCAGCCTATGAACATGTTTGCAAACTGCCAAAATTTCATTCCAAAAAGAACTGCTTCGGTTACAAAATTACAACTTACAACCACCCATACAATTTCCCTCTAGTTTGATTATTAGCTGGTGATCACATAATACCCCAAAAACATCAAATAAATGAAATGAGAAAGAAATTTTGAACTCTTCTTTTTCTAATGGTTACTAATTACTAGAGGAGTACATATTAGGTTCAAACCTGAAAAACAGGAACTCCAGAGAAAGCAGCAGCGGATTCACCAACACTCTCCTTAACCTGTAAGTTGTAAACTTCATCAAAGCTTTAGCTGGAAAATATAATACAAAAGATAACAACATGAAAACAAAGAGAAACATTCAATTTAGTTTCCATGTTCACTGCAAATGGAAGTGCTTTAAGTGGTAAATAAGGATTTTTTTTTCTTTCCTTTTTTTCTACCTCAACAAATAGATAACATGACCACAAGATAAAATAACAACTAATTGATAAGAACATCTAACCAAGATTACCCCTTATTATTAATTTTAATTTATCATACAACACTATGGCTGTTGGTTCCTACATAACAGTCCACATATGTCAAGTATGATATTATGACAGTTATCCCAAGAGTTAGACAGTTGTAATGATTCTAAATACTTTATGCATAAAAATGGCTGGATGAATGAAAGGAACAGAAAAAGAAGAAGATCCAGAATTTCTCATTCAATAGACAAGGTATACCAAATTGATAAAAAAAAAAAAAAAAAAAAAAATTGCTTTTGTACAATGAAAAAGAGGAAGATTTTGGAAGAAAAAGATAAACCCTCTCAACAAGGAAAATGAAGGGAAGAAATTAGGGATTGGCATAGAAGATGAGAAGAATTTTAGAAGGATTTGAGAAGGAAAAGGGAAGAATTTAGATGAACAAGGAAGAATCATCTCAAGGGAATAAAAATGGAAGAACTAGAGAGAAATAGAATTTGAAAGAAGAGAGATACTAGAACCTTGGCTATCAATAATCAATGTTTAAACTAAGGGCATCTTTGGATTCACTATACACATGTATTAGGAGGTGTAGTCCATCTAAATGCCCTCTATTACACTACACTTTGCATTCCAACCAAACACATCATTTCCAATACACATTATACTGCTTTCTTTCTCATTTTTGTTAAATGCGCAAGGGACACTAAGGCGCAAAAGGGTTCTGGAGCCTAGGCGCAAGGCGCATATGCAATGCATGCGCCCAAGTGAAATAAGAAGCACATTACATAAAAATTATAAAGATATCTATAATACCTTAAATATGTAAAAATATTGAAACAATCAATGCTACCCTAACTTACAATTATTGAGAGTAAAGATCATCTCAAATATAAATAGTCTAAGATCCCATTTTCAAATTCAACACATTAATATTACTTGAAAAAGTAAATATTAAAACCTATAGAAAAAAAAATTAACTAACTACAGTACAAGGCTATACCAAAAAGCAAAGCGTAAATTGCAGTTTCAAGTTTCAACATTTAAATTATACAACTCAAAACCAAAAGAAAAAATCAAAAGTATCAATACATGACATTCGCATCATCCTCATCACATTACATAAAAGCAAAATACTATATTATAATTTCAAAGTTCATCATCATTTTCAAGCGTAACATCATCCTTCTCATCATCATCATTAGACCTGTAGTTTTCAACATCTTATTCTTCAAATTCTTCTAAATTTGCCTCCTATACTTCAAGTTGCAATGAAGAAGACAATCAAATAAGTCTTGAAGCACTTGATTATAAAAATATTATTGATCTCTCAAGACAATTTGGCTCCCCAACTCCAACAATTCTAGCTACATCATCCTCAGTTAAACAATCATCATCAAATACATACTTGTCTTTTGCGTCTAATTATCTTTTCATCTTTCCAGTCAGCCATTCATTGCTTTCTTCAATATCTTTTAAAGAAACTAAGTCGATAGTGTCACATAAATTATATCTCCTTCTTAATGCTATGTTGTACTTTATAAGTACTAAATCATTCAATCGAGCTTGTTCTAACCTATTTCTTCTTTTGCTATGAAGCTACAACAACTATGTTCTTTACAATCATTATCCCTACTATGTTCTTTACAATCATTATTTCTATCTTTTCAATCATTTATCTCTATATATTCTTCATTTTTCAATCATTTATCTCTACATATTACCTATTTTTTAATAATTCACCCATATTCTTTCTATTGTTCATCTACTTTTTCTAATGCACACTCAACTACAAACCACTCATTAATCTATTTTATCTTATCTGTAATACTCTCTCCACTTCTAATATACACCTTAATACAAAGGTATGTAGTGCATCCATACGCACCTGAACTTTCTCAACCATACTACATGGCTCTTCATTTATAGAAAATGACTTTAGAAAATAAAATTCTAATTGAATTGTGTAAATAAAAATCCTAAAAAAATAATAACAATAATATAAACCTTCAATAAAAATCCATCACTTGGTGTAAAATTAAAAAAATTAAAAACTCACTACTTTCTAAAAAACCATGGTTTTCACATTTATTATAACTTCATAATACATATTCTTAGTAACATTAATATATCTATTAATGATTTTTCTTTTTAGAAATATCTAACATATTAATTACCTAGAACCCTCATCATATGCTTTTTCCAAGTTAATAAAATCCACATTGAGGCTTTTTTTCTCTCTATTCCTCATTATGTGCCTAATAAGAAACTAGCTTCAATAATTAACATTTCTAGCATAAAAATTACTTTTCCCAAAACAATATTAACTTTTGTTCAATTACACATTCCCAGAGCTTTATAAAGTGACTTACAAGTTTTATAACACAATAATTAGCACAATTTTGCTTACTTCTTTTATTTTTATATATTCTCCTTCATTTTACTTTATCAACACAATGTAAGTATGTTTCTTTTTACTTTCTTACAAGGAGCTTAGTATAGTTTTCAATGAATATAAGCATTCCACCAAGCAACATAACACAGAAACCCTCATTTTCACATATGGAAATGAGAAACCCTCATTTTCACATATGGAAATGACAAATCTTCATATCATGTCATCTTCCAATTAGCAAGCCATTTTGTGCTTCCTACCATGTCAAACCTAACTTAAATCAATTTATTAGCGAACAAGCCACATACTATGCAATAGCATAAAAGCTAACCTCATCACTTTAAAAAGATAAAAATTAAAATAAAACAAATATAAAAATACATAAAATCATGCTTGAGTTACATGAAAAAAATCAAACCAACATTAAAGCAAGTATAAAGATAATTGCTGCATCACTTCATACAAAAACCACATACCTTGAGTGCATTCGTGATCTGATGTGAATCTGGTATAAACCTAAAGGCAACCCCATCAACTTTAAGCTGGAAAATCTGTAATAAACCATAGTATATGAAACAAAATTGTGAAAATGGAGGAGCAGAACAAAGAATCATTAAAAGGTTGCCCTCTGTAAAGGAGTAAAGTATAGCCACTTTTAGGTACAACCTTGATCTCATAAAATGACAATTTCTAATAAAATAACAACTTCATCACAATAAAAGAAGATGAGAGGGCAAAAGAAATGCAATTGAGGCAGAATATGTTTAGGAATGAAATTTCTGACCTTGTAAAGACCACAGGAAAACATCTAACATGAAGACTAAACGCTTGAAATTTCATGGATAATTGACCAACCCCACATCTTTTATTCTGAATTATGTGATCTCGATCATATTTCATGATATCTCATCCTTTCTTTTCCCAACACAAATGGGCACATCTATTATTCTGAATTGTGTGGTCTCAATCACGTGTCCTTGTATCTCGTTCTTTCTTTTCCCAACACAAATGGCCAATTAAGAGATGACCAAGTAATAAAAGTGGAAAAAAGATTTATATGCACATTTAATCACATCATGTGACCCGGACACAGAAAAAGACAATTAGAAATTCTCTCAATTTTCAAAGGACAATTAAGTCTTTGCAAGGCTCCATAAGTCTTTTTATCTGATCTTAGTCGGACAGGATAACATACTTCATATACAAGCAAAAAACATCTTAAGACCAATTTCTATGTACTTCAGAAAATCATGTATCATAAGACAAAGTTTTATATACTTAAGAATTTTGTTCCTAGTTCAAGAAACGTGGAATGGAATTTCTAGGAAAATTTCATTTTCCAATGGGTTGAGTTGACATTTTATCCTCTATAATAACCCTACTTTTTCTCATCATTATCAACATTTCAATCATTATCACTCATCTATTTTAACCTTATTCACTTTATGGCCACATGATCCCCTACATTTTTGACATCATTTCTTCGCCTTTCCATTGCTTTCCATTCAACCAATCACAGGAAATTTGGAATTTGCAAAATGGAATTCTAGGGTTTTGATTAGGAAATTTTTGGGAAATACAGAAACTTAGTGTTTTGGATTAGTGAGATTCTGGATTTGCTAAACTAACATTTTAGCCAAAGGATATTTTGGTAAATTGACGTCTGTGAAATTAGTGAGTTGGAGAGAAGAAAACATGTAAGCTTTAATTGCAGATGGAGAGGCATGAGAAAAAAGATTAAAGAGAATATAATTGGAAAAATCATCAAAAAATGCAAAGGATAAAACTTGCTCTGATACCAAACTATTGCAAGACAATCTCATTATTGACATAATCCACATGCCAGTGTGGCACAAGAAAACTAGAATTTCCAAATATTGAATCAGTGTTTGAGGAAGAAAAGATGTTATTTAGATGATCAAAGATTTGAGGAGAAAAACATAAAATAAGAATAAAAAAGCAAGGAATTAGAAAATTTGAGAAAAAAAAAGGGAGAATAATAGAAAAACTTAGGCAATTGCACATAAGTTTTGCAGCATCAATCCTAGGTCCATCGTATCCCACATTCCAATAAATGCAAGCTTTCAAGGTTATAATCTCCAATGTCATTGCACTCAAGTTCATAACACAAGCTAACATGGAAAACCATAGGAAAGCCTAATGACAAAAAAATTGGCAATAATCAAAGCACCCTGTGCCTTATTCATATTAGATCATAACTGGTTTAAACAGTCTCAGAATTGTTCTATCTTTAGCTTGTTTGCAAGCTACACAAGCAGGTTATCAAATAAGACCAACTGCACACAAATCCAACATATTGAAATGCCTCGAAAGTGACCAAAAAGAAAATATATTAAAATACCATAAATTAATCAATTCATATCTAATCTATTCAAACGAATGGTCAAATCCCATAGATTCTAGGACTCTCATGATTGCAAAAAAGAAGACATCATATCTTGGCCTTCATTCAAATGGTAGCTGGACCATTGATTTGGCATTTTGGCCTATATTAGATTCTAAACTATTCTGAACAGTTGGATGAGCAATACACTTGGCCAACCAACTTGTTTCCATCACCTCATTTTCCTCTCTGGTTAGTGGGAATTCAAAATTTTCCACTAAAATTCAACTTTCCTCCCTTTAATGAAACATATGTCTGCCCTAACAATCTTATTTTTTCTATCATTACCTATATTTCCCACTAAAAAGAGTCTATCCATTTTATCTTTTTTTACTTTATAACTGAATCACCTCCTCTACTAACATCCTTTCTCACCCATTTCCAATGAAACTTTTCATTTATCATGACCCAAAACTGGGAAAACTCTGCCACAAGACTTCAGCAAGCCCCCTATATACCCTTCTGTAAAGAATTCAACCAAAAAGATTAGCTTTCTTGATTGTCAGTCAAAGGGCTCCACCAACAATCAAGTCTAAGGCCATTTTCGCTATCTACCCAGATTAATATCCCGTATGCCACCTTTGAGCAACTTATGACTCCCAAACAAAATGATTTGCTTTTCAACTTTATGCAATAGCAAGATGAGAAATAGAGAAACTAGGGTCCTTGACTTGCAACTTTTGCTCTCAATTTAAAGTTACTTTTGCAGAGAAAGAAGTAACTTGGTTTCCAAAGAAAGTTCTGCTAGCTTAATTTGAAGTAATTTCTTAAGCTCCCGCTTTTTCCCACGTCCATCTAGTTTCTCTATCTCCCATCTTCCTATTCCATAACTCATCAGTGTCTTCCTTCACTCATCAATGTCTTCCTTCCATCTCTCATTTTGTGTCCTAAACATGCATACTTCGACTTAAAGCTAAAAGTTTAAAAGTCGGAAATCCAAGCTTCTAAACTTCACTTTCTAAGCGAAGAAGTCACCACGAAAACAATGACTTGAGATACCAAGTTGCATACAAATAGGACCATAGAGACCCAAACAATCCTCAAATAAATCCAATTAAGAATTTTCCTTTACCAATGTGGCTTTTAATTCTTTCCAAATGAGCAACAGATAGCACATCAATCAAAGTGATGACATGAGGAACCAAATTCCAACAGCATACCTTATTCAGTGGAACTGTAACAACCTGTGAGCCTTGTCGCATGGTAGGTTCCATGGCTTTCATCTGCTCCAGAAGCGCTTCTGCATCCTCCTTCTTGAAGCAAAAGAAGCCCAAAGACTTCATCGACCGATGACCAGCGACCAGAACAAACTCCGTTTCCGCTTTGCTGAGTGCATAAACAGGAATGCCGGCAAGTCGTTCTTCAATGGCTTCGGTGGACATCGAGTGGGACCCACTTCGGGATTGTCTTTCGGAATTGATACGGGCCCAAAGCGGGGATTTGGAAAGATTAGAGGATGGGAGTGATGGAGGGACAAGATGGGAAACTGCTTGTTTTGCTTGGGAGTGGAAGTTTAGGAGGGTGGTTTTGAGATGGGTTTGCAAAGGAAGGGAAGCGTTAGGTAGAGGAGGGTGAAAAACACGTTCTAGGAAGGAAGAGATATGAGTTTGGATGTTTGAGAAGGGGTTTTGTGGGTTGTTCCGGGGTTTTGCTTGGAAGTTGAAGAAGGGCATTCTGAGAAGGGAAGGGCTTTCTGGGGTGGGTTTTTCTGGGTTTGGGTTGAAATGGAGAAATGGCATTTCAGAGAGGAGAAGAAAGCAGTGTAGAGAGAGAAGAAAGCAGCGTAGAGAGTTTTTCTTACAAGGAGCAGAAGAAGCGGCGAGTGACTTGGAAAGAAAAGCAGCATTGGCGGGTTGCGCATATGGGACGCCACCGATACTACACTTCGTAGAACAATCGTGAAAAAAAAAATTTATGCCATAAATTTGCCAAAGGCCTCCGTCCCTCTCTTTTTAGTTCCCTCCTGTAAATACCATCTCGTCGATTCTTGTTTTCTAACCATCAAATCTTTCTCATTCACTTGTTCATATTCGTAATAACTCTATCCTTTACACAATTAACACAAATTTTTATCTCTATTTTACTCAATTGTAAACTTTTTTCCTCATTTTCACCGGTTGTGATATAATTTAAGGTCTTACTATCTAATAATTCTATTTTTTCTCATTATTATTCATATTTATAATCATTACTTTTATCTTTTAATATGAAAAGGCTATTTATTTTATCCTTATTCATTTTATTACTCTCTTTTTCATTATATCATTTGTCATCGTTTTATTTGCCTTTTTATATTCCGTTTTTATCTTTTTTCTTTATTTTTATTTCTAGACCTATAAATAAAATAAATGATTGAAAATATAAATAACGATAAAAATAAATAAATTTTTTGATCTACTATTGGAGATGGAAATTTTCATGGAATTGATTTCTACTCTACCCATCAGCTCCTTTCTATATATTTATTGATAGTATTTAAATCAAATATGTCATTGGTAGGAAAATTTTGCATATAGATTCCACTTTTGATTTGGTTACACGGATTTATATAGTGAAAACTATAATTTAATTTTATAAAATGATTTTGGAGTCTTCGACAGTGGTATTTGATACAAAAGGATGATTTCGGCCAAGCACCCGTCTCAAGTTAGCATTATACAAAGCTAGGTGGTTTGGTTTTGTAATCAGCTAGTCATTTTGAGCCTGCTAGACTCCTGGTCTTCAAAATGGAGGAGATAAAAGGAAAATAGCAACTTATAATAATCACACCCTCCACCATTCATCACTTATTTTTACTATTTATACAGCCTTTTCACAATATATGGTATTTTTGTATTTTACTCAATCCTATGTTCCTCCCTTCAGATCCCAATTGACCTTGTTCTTCCTATTTGTATCATTCCTCCTTCCTAGAGATTCACCTCGTCTTCAAGGTGCATTTTCAATGAGATTGAATTGGTGGATGGAAGATCCCAATTGATGATTGGGCTTGTGATCACCACAATGAGCCATACTGCCAGGTATTGTTTGTTTTTCCGAGAATTTCCTCATAGAAATTTAACAAAACTAAATATTTCATTAACTATTTCATTGTAGTCTTTTTAGTCGATAGCCCAAAAGTGTATCTCATAACTTTAGCTAATTCTTTTTAATGGATGATATTAAGGGATCGTTGAAGCCATTGGAATGAATATACAACTGTAAACACCCTCCCCCTTCCCTCTCCCAAATACTAAAAAATAACAATGGACCAGGCCTACTTTGGTTTTTTAGGTATTCAGAATCCACTATCAATCACACAGAAACCACTCACGAGCCTATCTATGTGTACCATTTGCACTTAGGAAACTAATGAGACATAGCCATGCGCCTAATTGCTAAAAGCAGCCAAACTGCAAAAATTCTATAGATGGGGATTTCGCCAATCCAAAAAGCCATTGGAAGACATTCCTACTACAGGAAAGAAGACATTCTATTGGTTTAGAGTTATTGTTCCCTCCATTCCAAATTCAATGGAGTCCGATCCTCCATTAAAGTAAATATTAGTGAGGTAAGGCATTAGCTCTCGACACACTAGGTTCTCTTTACCACAACACTAACATAATCCCTTACAATCACAATCTAACAACAAGAGTTCACTCTCTATTTCCATGGAATATGGTCAATCCAAGCAAGAGGACTCTGTCCTAATTATAAACATTCCTCCCGGGCTTTAACCATTCATCCCTGAATTATCATATGGCTCGTGTCAATTCTCTATAGCAAGACTAGTTCTTTTCGTAGGAATCATAATAGGGATCTGATCTCCTTGGGTTTGGGGCAGTGGTAACTCTCCATAACGGTATATTGTCCATCTTTTTGTGCAAGTTTTATCAGGTTATAACATTGATAATCAATATAGTATATTTCAAAATCCACGTGTAAATTTTGCCATGACCGATGGATTTGATCACGCATTGGATTCTTGCGAATCAGTCAAATCTGTCCCAATTTGGTTTTTCTTAGCATACTATGACATTTGATTTGAACATTGAGATAGTTCTTTTCAAATGCCATAAGAGTCATGACGATGGAAAGTATTACATGATCATTTTATCTCTGTTCATTATCTTACACTTTCAATTTTTCCAATTTCGCTGCATAGCTGGTGGTGTTTACATTCTGATTATCATTGACATGGGCTAGACAATTTCATATGCATAGCAAGTACTATTATAATGATAGACGATACCAAATATTATAAAAGCATAGTTTCCATATTTGATAATGTCCAATATTAGCCATGGAACCATGCTACAATATAATAGGATATTCTCATGCCAAATGAGCTGTACAATGCAATTTCTAGAATTTTCAGACACCATATGTTTTAATTAAAGCCAAACCAACCATCATGTTTATTATCATTTATTTAGTTTGGGTATAAAAAATAATCCTAGTCAGAAACCTGTGTTGACCACAATAAATATAAAACCTCACAAATTTACTCAAAATATTTTTTTGAACATATGTCTCCAACTAGGATTATTTTTTATGTATAAACTAAATAAATGATGTTAAGCAGGATAGTTGGCTTGAATTTGATTGAAACATAATAATATATGAGAACTCAAGTAGTTGTAGGATGAATGGGTGCCTATAATGTTAGGTTTCTTGTATATAATTTTGATGATAACAAAACCTGTTTATGACTTGATCTATGCTAATGGTTATTTTTGGCTAGGAAGCCTGAAATAAAGACAAATAAAGCTTGGCATGAATAATTATTATTACAACATTTTGAATACAAATATATTTCATAAATTTTTTTAGAAAATGAGGAATTCATTATGATCCATAGTGCATTAACTTTGTTTATAATATATGTTAGATTATAGGTATATCATGTGCTTTATGAAGTTATCACTTTAAGCTTTCATTAAAAATACAATATGTGATTTATCCATATTCTACAACTTATGAAAATTATTTATGGATAAACATATTTTGATAAGTGTGCTTCATAGAAGATGAATAATTTATTATGATCCATAGTGCATAACTTTGTTTATAATATATGTTAGATCATAGATATATCATATGCTTCATGAAGTTATCACTTTAAGCTTTTATTGAAAAATATAATATGTGATTTATTTGTATTCTGCAACTTGTGAAAATTATGTGTGGATAAATATATTTTGATAAGTGTGTTTAGTAAAGGATATTCTTTACATGAACATGAAATTATGCTTAAATGATTTATCCATACTCTAACTCTTGTATATTATATGTGGATAAATGTATTTTGATTTATAATGAATAATGTTCACGTTTCACAAATGACAAAGTGTAAAAATATTGAGTGCAGGACAAATGCAGAAATGTCATATGTAGGACCGCAGTCACTTGCCGCAGGCACCTGCAGATATCACCTACCATCCATTGACGAAGCCATAAACGAAGTACTTCATCTAAAGAAACCACCGACTAATTCACCTACTACCTGCCAATATTGCTTATACCGTATTCACTTGGCACAGCCTCCTATGGATAATACCTGTGGATGGAGAGCAAGATGTATCTAGAAGTTTTTCTAGAAAATGACCACAGCCACCTGAACATACTGCCTACCATATCACCTAGCGTACAACCAATTATCTCAGCCGCTTGCCACTACTACCTGTCGACTTCCAACGTTTAAAAATTTGAACGTTGCAGGCCTCGAAATTACTTTTGGTTCCTTCCAACGATCATGTTTTTGAAGTTTTATTTAAGGGAAAGCTAAGGGACGATTTAAGGTTGAAGAAACAAGGGGATTAAGCTTGAAACCTTTGACAAATCTTTGCACCCCTAGGCAAAGAGCTTTAAACTTTAAATATTATTTAAGAGCTTCATTTTTCTATATTCATTCAAGGCTTACTTCTTCCATATATTCAAGAGAGATCTTGTGTGCCACAAAAAGTTACTCAAAGACCAAGTTTTCCAAAAGATCATCAAGGAGCTTGAGGGTTTTAAGTGTCAAAGGTGAATCAACCAATCGAAAACCCATTCAAGTCCTCTAAGTGTTTTCACTCCAAGTGCTGCCAAGATTAAAGAGCTTCAAAGGCTACATCAACATTATCTCAAGGGAGTTCAAAATTACTGTAATGTGTTTATTAATTTATAATTTATATTTGT
>JAYJMB010034597.1:0-34726 GCA_036873735.1 Pouteria campechiana
TTCCGTTCGCATTTCGTTTCTTCCTCATTATTTACTATGCCTAATCTGACTTCTTGAGCGCGCTCTCAGCGGCACGTCTCAAACAAGAGGTCGCGACTTATTAGAGGAAAAACTTGATTTATGTAACTAGCATATAAATGACATCTGTACTCAAGGCAATATTGTGTAAACTTATATTAGTCGTCATTTTTGGTAATAAGTGGTGTTATAAGGTTTTCAAAGCTGTGAAAAGTTAAAACAAAGAACACCTTTTAACACAGCCCATCCTCTTCTCTGAATGGAGATATAATAGCTCTAGATAAATTAGAAAGGCATGTACTTCAACAAAAAAATTTAAAACGGTCTTATTCATTCAATATTGCTCTCATCTCTGCATTTAATGATTACCATATTCTCCAATGGTCGATAATATGAAGAAGCTATTTAAAAAAAATGTGGGACAATTCAAAGGCGGTGAAGGAAAGCTTTTCAAATGTGCTTGAACTTATGCAAATTTTTCCACCCATGACCAAAAGCTTGAACCGTCATCTATCCTTTATGAGCTTCAATTTGTAAATTTTTATGGTCATTGCTTTTACATTTTGGGAAGATCCTTTTGTGCTATTAGGGCTGTAAAAGATTATATTTTCCCCTGTACTTCATTGTAACATTTTGTAGAGTGTCGATTTTTTAGTTAATCTGAAAACCAGAGAGTTGTTGGTGATCTCTATAAAATCATCAAATTTGCTGGTAATCTTAGAAACCAGTAAGTTTATGGTAAGCTCGTAAAAACCATATTATATGAGTTATTGGTGAACTCTATAAAATCAACAAGTTTGCTGGTGATTTTCGAAACCAGTGAGTTTTCTGGTGAGCTCATGAAAACCAAAAGAGTTCTGGAAGCACTATGTATTTGTATTTTTATTATATGGGATATATTGGAATCCAAGGCACTATGAGTGTATGCTCTTGGAAGAGTGGATGTAGGAACAGAGTTCTGAATCACTATAAAAATCCTCTTGTCGGTGTTTGTGTGTTTGCCCATCTATTTCATTCTTTATTTATTTTACTATTTTATTATTTACCTTACATCACACTACATAAAAGCATGAAAAGAGAAAAATAATCCAATGGGGGTTAAGCAATATATTTTTATATACCCAATTCACCCTCTTCTCTTGAGTAAAGTCATCCTATGGGAACCAACAATTTTTTTTTTTACTTTTTTTTTGTTATTATGACAAAAGGGGGAAGAAAAATAAGAGAAGAAAGAAATGGATATTTTTTTAGTAAGTTCATTCAGGGTACATGTATTCAAGTAGAGCCCCACTAAGCAAACAGAAGCACATTGTATGCATTGTATATTCCAAAAAGTTTTAAAAGGTTTATCACTCAAATTTTTTGTCATCATAAAAAATGGGAAGAATCTTAGTCTAACCCCTTTATTAAGCTTGATTTTAATGATGAATGAGATTAAATAACTTAGTTTTGATGATGAATAAATAAATGACTGAAGAATTATGATACTAACAAATTACTTTTTAAGTGTTGAAACATTAAATAGTAAAACAGATTAAGGAGAGTAACTGCATCAAATAAAATGTGTTAATTATAAAATTATTATATTAACCCTTCAAAGGAAGATATATAAAAAGACTGCTTAAATAAAATAACATTCAAAAGTCTCTAAGAAGTAAATCAGAGGATTGGCATGAAAGTTAGAAGTTGAGAAAAAATCAAGAAACAAATCAAAAGTTATGCAGAAGTGTTTCATAACAACATCAGAAATAGAATATGAAAATCAAAAACATACAAAAGTTACTAGATGTAACTCAGAACTATGCTAAAATCAGATCAAAACTTCCTCAGAATCAGAATGAAGCAATATCAAACATTAGAAGAAAAATAAAATTTTTCTCAGAAGTACAGAAGCAAGTTAGAAGCAAAACAAAAAGAAATATTTTAACTCAGAAGTTCTTCATAAAAACAATAGAAGCAACCCAAAATGATAATACGTCATACAGAATCAATCCAGAAGACACTTCACCTACACAAAACTATGACAGAAGAAACATAAAAACACTATCATGCTAAACAGAAGCAAAGCAGAACATTAATATGTTATACAAAAGTAATGTAGAACATAGGCATGTTACACAAAAATAACTCAAAAGAAAACCATGAGCATTCTTAGAGGCATTTTCAAGACGTTAGGAGTCAATGAAGAAATACAGAAGCAAGATCTAAATTTCATAGATAAATCAAAAGCTAAGTTCTTCAGAAACTCAAAATATGACCATTGATGGAGAAAATAATACACAAAAATTCTGATGAGGATACTGCTAAAAAACTACTTACCACAAAAATTCTAAAGAAGCATTCAAAAGTTTTGTTAAGATATGAATTGAAGGATAGGAGTTCTAAGGATTTTACTCAGAATTTTTGAACTCTAACAAAATTCAAAAGTCATTACCAACCTTTCCTAACTAATTTGAAAATGATGCCAAAGGTTACAACTGTTAAAACTTTTTAAATACTATATAAAGATGATTAAGGTGAAACTTAAAGATAATCAGAGAATACACTGAAAATTATTTTGATTTAAAGAGTGTAACATGTGTGGTATTTGAAATCTGGTCATGTGAAAATGGGTAGAGTTTACTCTATAAATTTGATAAATGTCACTATTTTTGGGTTATATAAAGTCAATGAGAAGAAAAGAACTTAAGTGGTGAAATTGAGCAAAAATATATTTATGATCAATATGAATGGCCTAAAGTAGTCATCATATGTATTGTAATGTGTGTGAAATATTGGGTTAAGCATTGAACGCAATTTGAAATGAAAGTGGCCTATGAAGTCAAATATAATAGAAAAATGTTGGTAAAAATAACTGGATAGGTGATTCTTGGCAATTGACTTCAAATGAGGTGGAAAATGATATGAACATGTTTTGTTTCATGTATTTGATGTGTGGGAAGTGATTTTTATAATGTTAAAAGTGTTTTATGTGAAATGAGATCATTAATAAATTGTATAAGTATAAATTCTGAATTTGAATAGTTTCTTGTAACACCTAAGGTGTTAATTTTTGGATAATTATGTTTGATCCATAGTATAATATGTTTAAAAACAGTAGAAATAGAGGAGACAGGGTCGTAGGCGGTATGCCAAGCAGTATGGAAGGCACTTGCTCTCCCTAGGCAGTATGGTGGGCAACTAGGAAAGCATCTATGATCGAATCTGAGAAGAAAAACCTCGTTAGACAATGGCAGGCGGCTGCCATACCGGCTGTAATCTGATGGCAGGTGGCTACCGAGTGGCAACAACCCAACTTTTTAAGCCCCAAACCCATTCCATTTTCATTCCATTCCATTCCATTCTGTTTTCTCCCTTAACGTTGTTCTTCCTTCCCTAACTCCGTTACTCCCCATTTGTCACTAATTTTGCTAGTAAGCATAGGGATTAAGATAAGTAATCAAGCTGGCATGCCTCTCCACTTGGGTTTTGGCTATTTGGATGATGGGAAAGGGAAGATGATCCGATTTTTAGTGATTGGAGGGAACTATTTGAAATTTTGGGCATGGATCCTTGTCCGTGGATAAAAGCTTAACATTAGTGGTAAGCTACCTTATCTCATCCAAAAATTTAATATTTGTAAATTAGGGCTTTATACAGTTTTTTGAAAAGTGATTTTTAGAAAAAAATTATATGAGTAATTATGGGGAAAATGAGTATTGAGTTAATTACTATAAATTAGGAGTGAATTTGGTATGGAAATCATAATTTTTAGTTGTTAGGGTTTTGGTGAATAGAAATTTTGGAAAAATGTTAGGGTTTCATTGTTTAAATCATGGGAGAAATTATGTGTTCATGCTTAATGATATTTTGGGGCTTGTTATACATGAGCAATTATGATTTTGCTTGCTAGGGTTTCATATGAACTGCGAACAATAATTTTTGGATAAAAATTGATGGGTTTTGGATGTTAAACCATGGGATAAATATGTAATGGCATGTTTATCATGTTTTAGAATATGTTTAGACTGAATTGGAATAGTGGAATTGAAATTATGATTATGCCCCAGTTAGGAGTTAAGGAGAGTTTTTGTGTTTAGGCTATGTGAACCACAAAATGATTGGATTGAACGTTTAACTAGATTATTATTAAAGTTAATTACATGCTAGCTATATAATATGATGATTATATACTATGGGAAGTGAGATTCTTTAAGACCCTTTGTGAAATATGTTGACTTTTGACTGTATAATGATGAGTATGAAATTATGTACTTAGAAAGTATATGAGTTTACCCATAGATCATATTCATTAGTTTGGAAGAAATCGGTTCAAGCTATGTTTATAATAAATAAGATTTTATTCTGTACAGGATGATTTGAGAAGGATGAAAAGACATAGAACTTGAAGAATGATTTAGAGCCAGAGGCCTAAGGTAAGTAGGCATTTGTTTCCATTCGATGACTGGGTATAATGTATATCCCTTTTATTTGAAATTCGGGCATGTTTTGTTGAACGTATGGGGATTAGCCCATTTGCATGAATTTAGGCATGTATGTTTTGATTGGGGATAGTGGATATCCCATATTTGATTAAAATTAATGTTCGGGTTATTGTGAATGCTTAATATGAGGGATAGATAAGATCCATTTGTTGTATGTTTAATTTGAAGGTTGGTTCAATATGAAATAACATGAATTTCTTTATGTGGTATTCATTAATGAATATATATCCATTTATGATCATTTATAATGATGGATATCTATCATTGGATATGAAATATGTTAATTATGGATTAATTATTATCTAGTATATTTGTTTACTTACTAAGTTGCCCGAACTCATGCCTTCTTATTTAAATTTTTAGTTGACAGGTCAAGAAAAGGATTTCTGAGAAAGACAGAAGACATTTGGATGATATAATTGAATGTTGGGATTAGAATCCAATTATATATGTATAATTGTATTTAATGATTTTAATTGATATACAATTATAATTAATAGATTTTAATTAAGGTGTATTTGATATTGGAGAAACTAGATTAATATATTGTTAGTAGTGGCAAGTCTTAATGATTTAATTATTAGTCTGTTAATGGATTTTAAGGGTGTAGATTGTCATCATAGTTCTATCCAGATTTTAGGCTCTGGGTAAGTGTGTGTATATCTTAGAATTTATATTGTTGCTTTATTATATTTGATAAATAATTGTATAGGTTAAACCGTAATAATTTAGGGAATACCCTATCCATTTTTCAATAGAAAAAAGTCGAGTTCCAAAATGAAACTCGAGTACCCCACCCTAAAACTGGAGAAATCGAGGTGAAAAACAATGCAAAATGTTACATCGCACCTCAAAACGTGAGGCGTAACAAAGAAAGCATTCACGCTCTTCCAACATTCAAGTCTAATTGCTACAATACTGTCAAAGTATTCAAAGTTTTCAAAGACATATCTGCATCAACTATAAAAGGAGTTTGAATATGATTTCATTGCATGCTTGTTGAAGAGAATGTTGTTCTAAAATCTTGACTTCTTAAGATTGATCCTTGTTTAATGCGCTCAAGAGTCTTGTTCATCTTCATTTGAACTTCTATATATACTTTTTCAACTATTAATTATTACTTTTGGCAATTTTTTAACTATTGTAAATTATATTCTCTACAGTCAACGTAATTTGCCTTATAAGCGTGCTTCAAAACTATTAAAATTAAACTTCAAAACTTTTGAAGATCGATTGACTGTTAGTTACCATTGCCACATTTAATTTCAGAGCTTATGAAGCTCTCTTTCAGATCTTCCGAACTTCGGTTCGGTTTGAACTTTATTCTAGCGATGTACTTCAAATCTTTCAAGCTTTGAAGTTCTTTCTGAATGTAGACATTTTCATTTTTTTCCCATTCTTAAGCTTCTATTCACCATCTGAAACATTCTCTGAAGCTTTTGTTTACTTCTGAAACTTCTTCTTCTTTTGAATCTCCTTCTTCTTCTTCTGAAAATTTTTCTTCCTTCTGAATTCAGAATACTCCCTTTGAAACTTCTAAACATAATTCTGAAACATCTGAAGCCTTTGAAAGTCCCTCTAAACATTATTGCATCCTTTGAAAGTCCCTTTGAACATTATTGCATCCTTTGAAAGTTCCCTTTGAAGTTAGCAACCTCAACTACATATCATTAGCATAATTCAAATCATAAATAAGTTGTGTTCATTATTAAAACCAAACACCTAGGGTCAACAAAGGCTCACCTAAGTTTATAATTGAGAATGATATTTAATATCTTTGTTAAGTTAATAGTTTCAAGCATAGTAGTTAGATTATATTCAATAAAATTTTATAGTTTATAAAAAATTGATAAGGTTAGATGAATCCAATGAGTCTTATGGAATCATTTCTCTTTATTAAGTTATGACAAGTGATATTGAGTGTTAACAAGAAGAATTTGGGTAAAAACCTTACATTTGCCCTTTTATAATTTGTATAAATTATGCAAAATATTGGTTTCCCAAGTCATCTTGGATGTCAGCATACTATCATAGCTACACATCTTATCATGAATGATTCTATTACTAAATCAAAGGCATTTGCCAATATGTCAATACTCCTCTATAAATTAAATAAAAGAGTATACGGCACAAATGATAAATTAACTTATCAATAAGAGAAAAAATATACTCAAGAAATTAGTTAATGTACTTGAGTATACCATTTAGTCACCTAATATACCACACAAAGGTTCTGAAGTCTACTCATGTAAATTGTAACTCTTTCTCTTTCTTATTTCCGCGTAATTGTAAAACTTGTTTAAGTAATAACATTTCAGCTAAACACTTATGTGATGAGTACATTGTAAACTTGGGTACACTAACTAATTACCCAAAATATTTTTCTAAAGCAGCAACAATTTGAACTTTATTAGAATATAATTTGTTCAAATGATGCCAGGTTGTATTTTCTTATGAATAAAATAATAATCAATTTTAATATAATTTCAATGTTTATGATAAATAGGATTAAAAGCAATATAAATATGTTGATACGCCAATTTGTCGAGTCAAATGTCACTTGGAATATCATTTGAGTCTAGTCCAATCTAGAACCCATTAGTCCAATTTAGGAGCCTACCCTAAACCTCACAGATTAAAATCCAAATCCAAAATAAAATCCAATTAAGTAAAATAAAAAAATATATAGGCAAGTAGATCAAACCCTTAACCTTCCCTATAGTAAACCCAAACCTTAACCAATAAAATATTTCTTGTTGAGTTATTAAGTAACCATAAAAAAAAAATAAGAAAGAATTAATTTGAGATGATTGTAAAAATTTTATCATTATCTCTATCCTTATCTCTGTCTTATCTCTATCTTATCTTTAAGCCTATTTATTTGACCATGATTTTCTTATAAATTATAAGAAATACTAGCCTAAAAACATCTATAAATAGGACCTTCCACCCCTTTAGAAAACACATAGAAATTGGAGAGAAAATATACTTAGAGAGAAGAATAATTGCTTTGAGAGTTTTTTTTTTTGCTTTTTTTTCTAGAGCTTATCTAGTGTGTGATGAGGTTTTTGCACTCAAAGTCATACTTGCCAACATCCTAAAGGTGAGTTTCTCTATTTTCTTTATTTTATTAGGAAATGGCATGATGATTCTACATTAATTTTCATATAAAAATTTTTACATATAGCATATTGCATTTTGCATTTTGTAAAGAATCCATGGACAATGGATTTGAGACCATGATTTACATGAATGTGATTGGTGTCTAATAACTTTCAATCATGTAACAAGATGCTTACCCAAATTTCAAGTTGTGACTAGTGCAATTATATTATTTCAAGACTCACGTCATTGTACCTTTTCTAAAATTTTGGGGCAATTCACTCCATTGCATGTCCAAAAAGTGATGCCTTGTTATAATAATTAGGGGTGTAAGTCAGGGCGAGTTTAACCCAAACTTGCCTGCCCAAACCTGGATTTTAGGCAAGGTTGAGAAGGCATTTTTCAACCTGAACCAGCATCTACTTTAGGTTAGGGGTGGAAAAGGGATCAAGCAACTTGCCCGAACCTACACCCATTCATTAAAAATAAAAAAAATAAAAAATATGCCCTAATAACATAGGTTTATATCTACATAAGCACAATATTCTTTATTGTTTGAGATAAAGACAAGAAAATTCTCAGATATAATCAAAGAATACCACAAACTGCATGTACCAAAAATACTCAAAACTATACCCTAGGGTCAATTGAAAGTAGGTATCAGTATATATATACATGGTCTCTCAGATCTGTATTATTTCTCTTGAGTGGCATTGTTTAAAACAACCTATATGTAGAAATAGAACTTATAGAAAATCCTTTAATTAATGAAAATAAATCTAAATGAACAATATAATAACAACATTCTGGAATAAATCAGGATTTTATGAAACTAAGATCATGACTAAACCACTAGTCATGAGATTCCCCCACCTTCCAATACTGTTGTTTTTCTTTTTCTTTTCTTATTTTTTTCAAAGGATTTTGACTTTATTCAACAAAGGAATGAACAATTTGGATAACTAACAGTCATCTAACAAAGGATGATGATACTATTATTAAAGGCAAAGAAAAAAATAATAAAAAGCATGCCAGATATAAACTAAGCACACTTTTACTTTAAAAGAAGGATCCTTCAACCCGAACCCAAACCTGAATTCAACCTGCACATGTAAGGTTAGGGTTAGGGTTGGGAAAAGGTCATAAAAATGAGGGTTAGAATTGGAAAAATATTATAAAAGTGAAAGTTAAGGTTAAGGTTGGAAAATGATTGTAAAAGTGAGGGTTAGAGTTGAATAAACTCAAACTTGCATCGAATCCGCCCAACTTACGCCCCTAATAACATTAAAGAATAGACATGTAACGTGGGACTCTTACATCATAGAACAAAACCCTTATATACCCCATCCAAACAAAGCCTAAAGTCCACTATCAACAAAGGTAATTAATGCAATTCTTAATGGGCTCAAGTGACATAAATTCTCACATCAAAAGTGAAATTTTATTGATGAATTATCTTCCTTGTGTTGGCCAAGCATATTCATCAATGTTATAAGATGAATCCCAATGCTTACTACACTCAGACAAAGTCTTGGAGGCTTCTTCGATCACAGCATTTGGCTCCTTTATAAGATCTCTAGGCATTATAACTTCAGTCATGTTGCAATCATTCTAAATATCCTTGAATATTTTGAAGATGTTTGTTATAGGCTTCTAAGTTATCCATCAAATTATAAGAATGGCAAATATAATCAACAACATAGCAATAATCCCCCTTCGAACAATTTTAATACTAAGGTTCTGTTTGGCCCCGCTGTGAAATTAAGTACTTTTTAAAAAAGTGCTTTTTATAATAGAACTTTAGTAAAAAGTAGTTGAGGTAAAAGTACTTTTGGCATTATATATTTGTTTGGCTATAATATAATGAAAGTACTTTTATTATGCAAATGATAAAAAAGACAAAAAATTATGTTTTAACTCCATTAGTTATATTTTAAAAAATTATGCAAATAATATAATATGCAAATCAAATTTCAAGATTTAAAATAATTGTTAATAATAAAATATTTTCAATATATATTCTTAGCTTAGAAAAAAAGTATTTGATATTTTTAATAATATACATATATGATAAAATTATATATATACAAGAATCTAAGTTGCGATAAAATTTTTACATAGAATCTAAGTTACACAACTAAATAGATATAATCTCATTTTTGTTGAGAAAAAGAATTTCTATATTATTTTTTAAAATAATTTAAACTCATAAAATATTCCTTTGTATATATATATATATATGTATGTATAAGATTTATTACTTATTAATTAAAAATAAATATTAAAATATAAAGAAGGAAATAATATTATGCATGTTTTCTATAGTAAAAATTAATTATCATGGTTAAAGATTAAAATAAAAAATAATTATAAAAAATAAAAATTATTTTTACAATTTAAAAAATAATATTAATATAGATAAGTAAAAAAATTTATTGGTTAGAAAGTAATTGAAACTGTGATTAATGATAATATTTATATCATATCTAAATATTTGAATATGATTTTATATACTTACAATATTATTTTTTAAAAGAAAGAAAGAAGAGTAATATTGTCTAACACAAGAATACCATAGAGAAGCATAAATTTCCTTCTTCTCCTAGAATGTACTATTTCAGCTTTTGCGATACAATGAAAAAATTTCCAACTTTCTAAGGTGTTTTAAAATTTCCAACCAAACATCTTAGAAGTGCGTTCTGTGCGGTGAAAGCACTTTCCATCATCTATAACGTGCGGCCAAACGGAACCTAAGATACTACACTCTAGTGTTATCAAACTGGACCAGACTGGCCAATTAGACCAGTTCAACCGTGAACCGGTCATAGCCCAGTTCAATCTAATAATAGAATTTTTTAAATTTTTAATATTATTAATAGAATAAAAATTAAATTAAAATAGTAAAGTATTATACAAAAGATTTATATATTATTATATAAAAAATTTATACATTTAGATTAATATTTATGGTTTAGAATTTTTAAAATTATGCTCTATTATTTTTGAATTTCTTTGAAATAATAAAAAATCAATTTAGTCGGCTAAACTGGTTGGTTTAACCAGTTGGAAGGTGAACTGGATGCCTGAGCGATTCAATGATCAATCTGTAACACTACCACACTATGTAGCATTGGATTTTTACAACAAAGATAAAGAAGAAGTTTGTGAAAAAGTTTAGATTAGCCTTGCTAGTTTTGTATATTATAATATTTTATTCCAATATAAACCAACCATTATATTTGCCTCAATATATTTTTTTTATAATTTCAAAATGTATCTTGATTAAAATTAAGGTGGGTCGAAGCAAATGAAAACTTATAAGATTTTCTAGTAACATTATTTTAATATTTAGGTGCATATAAATTTTTTTGTTTAAGATAATTATATATATATATATATCTTGACTAGCTAAATAATCCTAGGTAGTGTTATTAAAATTGAACAAGAGGTTAAACGATTGAATATCTAGTTCATGGTCCAACCGATTCAATTATCTGATTAAACCGATTAAATATCTAGTTCATGATCCAACGGATTCAATTGTCTGATTCAACCAAATTTACCAGTTCAATGTATTTTAAAAATAATAGATTCAAAATTTTAATTAGTACATCTTAAACTAAATGAATACACCTTTTACCATAGGTCTGTTTGGATAAAGTATATTAGGAAAGGATTGCATTAAAAAAGTGGAATACAACTTGCATCAAGAATATAAGCTTTCTAATAAAAATAAAAATATAAAAATATAAGTAATTATGAAAAAAATACCGTTATTATGATAATTAAAATATTAAATTAGTCTTAAAATAATCATAAACGATAGTATATTGGTAATGCACTCCCTTCCTAATAGATTCAAATAAACAGTAAATTATATTCCTCAATACTTCTTTTTATTGGATTAGTAATATTTAAAATAAAAAAATAGCTTACTAGACAAAAACCTGACTGGAGCGGACCAGTAGTAGAACTAGTCTGACAGACCAATTCAATCCTATTTTAATCATAATGATCCTAAGCATGATTATAGTCGACTGAGATTTAATTAACATATGATAATATATATAAAATGGTAAGGTTATATCAAAAAATTTCAATAGAACTAGCTTCATAGAGGTATTTCTCTTAATTTAATACATAAGAGTTATCATGACTAGACAATTAGCAAGTTAAACATTTTAATTTATTTGCCTAAATAAACTAATGTTATTAAAATTTAATCATATAAATTGATCATATTTTGGTCTATTCAAATCAATGAATTGCACGTTTTCTAATTTTATATTTTATTTTTGATGCAATAAAAATCTAAATTGAAATCTCTCCATATTAAGTCTAGAAGGATGAATAGATAAAATGCAATACGGTCATCGTATTGTTCATTTTTGTTCAACCATAAAATTTTAATGGGATTTTGTGTTTCGTCTCCTATATTGATAATTCTATTCACCTATTACTCAGGACGGCTACTTTATCACAATTATGAGCAATCAATCAATCAAGTAGGCCATCAAAGAACATATACACATGCAAGAAAATATTTTACATACAAAGGTTGAAATATATATATATATATATATATATTTCAATTTTATTTTTCTTGAATCATGTTCTAATATAGCTTTTGAGTAATATAATTTTAAGCTTGTATGTAAACCAATGTTAAAATCAAACTAGACTAGATAGCCAACTCAGTTAAGTTGCAGTCTAAAAATTGATTTCACGGATGTGTTTGATTTGAGGAAAAAGAGGATGAAAAAGAACGGGGAAGGTAAAAGAATAAAAAAAATAGATAATGATAAAGTAGACTTTTTCAAAAGAAATATCATTAATAATGTAAAAACATAGGTGAGTTATGGAAAGTTAAATGTTACTGCAATTTAAAAATAAAAAAAGCCTTTTACTTTTGTTTCCAAATTAAATTTTTTACCTATCTTTTGCCTCAAACCAAACGTACTCATTTTATAATCCAATTAGAAAACCAGAAGAACCAAATGAATACACGATTATTATGGACAAATTGTGCAACCAATTCCAATTCTCACCAAGGAAGGTTCTAAGAAGCTAATTGGCTTGATCTTTGAGGGAGAAGAAAAAACGGCAAGGAAAGTTCACGGTTTTTACTCTTTTAAGGGAAGAGGAAGAAAGGTAGTCATGGTTGTGATGGTTGCAGAGATGTCATGGTCATGTCATGTGCCGCTGTTTGGCAGTGATGCAAGGTAGTGGCATTTCTTTGGGAAAGAAATTACTTGGTGCATGTATAGTTGAGTGGATGGGGGACATGAACAAAGGAAAAATTTGCGGCCAACAACAAACATGTGGTGTGTTCCACCCAAAAGGAAGTTCTTATCCATTTCCCTATCACTACCACAGAAAAAGTCAAGTGCAAGGCATAAGATGAACGAGGCAAAACTATCCCATTTTTCCATTATGAGGTAATATATTGGAATCAATGGGAAAGAACTTGTACTGCATAAATTCTATAAATGCAACAACATATACTTATCTTACCATAACAACCTTGTCTTCACTATTATTTAATACATTTTCAGGGACGAATACAACATAAATATAGGAAACAGAAATTTTCGGTTGGCAAAGGGGTTAGAGACCCGATTTGCCTTCGTGTGCTGACGTATTCCCCGCATACCTTCCTTATTTTTTTTTTCTTATATTTTATAGTTAAAAACAAATCTATAATATTTGTTTCTGTAGTAGTTGATATAAAATAATTACCTAAATTGAATTTAAAATAAAAGCTTATTATAATTGGAATTATGAACTCGATTTTTCAACTCCAATCATTGACCAATCCAAATTTTCGACTCCGATCCAATTTTCTTTTGAATTGGATTAAAATTTTAAAAGTAAGTTTAAGGTTAGGGTTGGATAGGGTTTCCAAGTGAGGAATTGACATGATAATAAGCTTCCTCCCATGTAAATTGAGCCTGGTGTGAACAGCCCATGGAAAAATCTGCCAGCCTTTGGCTTCCATTCCAGATACAGTCCCAAGCAGAGGAGTAATTTGCATATGAAGCCGATGGTATGAAAGGTTGCCTTCAAAGAACAAGATTCTTTTATCCGGTCCCAATTAGCTGGCTGGCCAGGGGTAGGAAAAAGACAAGAATCTCTACATTCTCTCCTTATGAATCCTTAGAGAAAAAGCTTCATGAACGTAAGATAAAGCCAAAAAAAAAAAAAAACATAGTAATAATACAATAATAATACACGAGAAAACACAAGGGGTCCATTCCACCTGAAGTTAGTAGCAATCAAACTACTTTTAAGGTATGCATGCTCATTGTCACCTTTATGGATAATGTAACCTTCATTATTATCATAAAGGAAGCTGCACCATTTCTTTTCTTTTCACAAGCATCAAGCAGCCAATTGTTATGTTGTTTCACATTTCTTATCATAAGCTCTACCTAGCCACTTTAAGGCTTCCAGTGCATGATGAATCACATACAAGTACAACAGCAAAGGATAAAAGGAAATCATAGAGCCTCAAAGATGACGTAAACTGCTAAATTGAAAGAATTGAAAGAAAAGGCAAACGTGCATAATGATTAAATCACTCACCCAATGGTTAAAACCAGCCAGCCAACCTGTTACCCCAAGTAAGAAGTGAGGTGGATGGCATAGTGCAACAAATTATGTATTCTATCCTTCATGACAAATCATCAGGACCTGATAAATAATAAATATCATGCCTTGCTCTCCCAATTGGGTGCACTTTAGGTGATCCAGATCCTTGAACCGATGGGAAATACAATGCATGGGAGGTACAAACAATTAAAATGGATGATAATATTCCCATTATTACCTGTAAGAGTACAAAAGCATTCAAAGAACTTAAAAATAGTATATAATTTTGTCAGATAACCCTTGCCTATATGAGAATTAATAAAACATTGTAGCTATGTTACAAAAAGCATCGAGGCTGCAGTAGAGAAGCACACCTTGAAGGTGTCTGTCTCTATCCTTTCATACAGTAGACAGCACTAAGAATTAATGCTTTTTGGCTGCTATACACTGGTTTTCAAGGATAATGTGTAAAGCCCTGTGTCAGTGCACTTCAGGTAAACGGAGTACATTACCCCAACTCTGCCCCACTGGCGTACATAATAGACATCATCAGTTTCAACATCACTTCATGGATCGTATCACCCGATAAGTTAAATCCCACCATTCGGTGCACTTCTGGTAAGCAGAACACATTGGCCCAACTCTGGCTCCACTGGCATACATAATAGACATATAACCATCATCAACATTATGTTGTAGATCCTAGATCTGATAAGTTAAATCGAACCATCATGGTGCTGCATCCTCCCTAAAAGCCAAATATGCCTCTAGCAAAGGACCTTGATGTTTTCATCCGACTCTTCCTTGTTCTTCTGCTGCTCCTCAGAGGAGTCAAGTAAAAGCGCAGAAGACCATTCTCCACATTGCCAGGTGATGGATAGTGAACACTTCGGCTTCGACCGAACAGCAAATCCTTTCTCTTCTGACAATCAGCTCTGGGCCTCTGGATATCACTGTTACTAGCATTTCTGCTCCTGCTTCGAATATAATGATTCTTAGCACCATTTAAACCACCACCATGTAAATGCACTGAAACATCTGCTTCCATGGTGTCAATATTCTTGTCTCTTTGAATCCCACGCCATGACTCTGATAGAGATCGCTCCAAAACATTTTCACGTTTCTTGCTGAAGTCCCTAAAAGGACTGGTTAAACTCAAATTCCACACCTTACTCCACCCACAAAATTTCCTTCTAGAATTAAGAACTGAGATGCCTTGATGAAGTTCTTCATAATGAACATCTCCATTAGGTTCCAAGAAGCCTCTTGCAGACATGCTCTTCTCATCTGCCGAACACAAGGTACTGTGATTGCCAACATCTTTAGTATCTGTTGATGGCCTATGATCCACCAACATATCCTCTTCTGGCAGAGACATCCTCCTCCTATGGGAAGGCAATGAATTTCCAGAAACAGTCTTTTGGGTACCCAACCAATTCCCATTCGTCGCTTCCCTGATGCCAGTGAAAGATCGAGTGAATGCCTTGTTCATTACAACACCATCCCATGAATGTCTTGGATCCTCCCAAAATTCCTTATTTGAATTGTGAGACACCTGCTGATCACAGGAACTACGTAAGCCAAACTTGGTCTCCAGCTGTTCTTCCCTGAATCCGACATTCCAAGTGTTATTGTCTGGATTCGAATTTCTCTTGCAAGCACTCCTACTCCATTTCAATACTTTCCTTGAAAATACAGAACCCCACCAAATGAAGATGTGTTTCTCCTTCAAATTATCATATTCTATAGGCCTGCACGGTTGCTGAATAACATCATCAACAATAGCATCATCTATGGCACTAACAGACCTGGAAGCCCAACCTGAATTGGAATCTGCCATGAGAGGATCATTCTTTGGTCCTATTCCATTTTTGCGGACCCTCATTTCCAAATCAAACTTTTCCCTACCACAACCATTTTCCAACAAATTAGGTTGAGGTGAAGCCCCTGTGGCATGTTCTAACTTTGACCCCACACAACAACTGTCCGACAAATTTCTACATTCAGCAATTTTACAACCAGTTACAGAATTCTCAACCTGACTGAAATCTTTCACCCCATTGTCTTGACCAACATTATCATCCAATTGAAACAATGACAAGAGGGTTTTACGTACACGAACTTCCTGAGGTTTCTTCTCAGATTCAAAGATGGGTAAAGAGCTTGATACCTGTTTTTGATCAGAGGCGAAGGAGAACTTCGGGCTTCTTCCAGTGGAATCAACACTCGACAGTCTCTCAACCAAACACAACGAACAGAAACCCGTGAAAATTTGTGACGGATGCCGCACACACCTTCTGAAACTGCTGCTTTCAGGATTCATCCTCAATCAACAGAACCAAGGATTTGAGCATTTCAACATGAAAATCCCAAAACACTCATTTCTCTAATCTCCAAACACTAAGCCTGTGGCTGTCATTGCAACTCCAAATCACTGCATTGTAACCCAGGGAATCACTGCTTTTACCCTCAAACTTACTAAAATAATGGATTACAACTCCCAGAAGCCTAACGAAGCCCCAAAATTTGTAGTTTTTGGTGAAGAATTTCTACCAGAAACCTACCTGGGAAACTTCTCAGCAACTGGCCACCGTAAAACTCAAAAAATAAGTGGAAAACCTGCAGAATCCCAGCCAATAAGGGCCCAAATACGAGTCTTTTAAACAAAATCTCCAGGAAAACAACGATTTGAAGCTTAAAAAATCTCGCAAACGCATTCCAAGCCCAAAACCCTACAACTTCAGTGGAAAAGCCCCTTCAAGCCCTGTTAGCTGAGCGGGAGACACAGAAAAACAGAACCAATGCCTGAAAATGCGGCAAGAAGACTGAGCAGTAGAATTCGAGGAAGCACTGTGTCTTGAGGCGAAACCTTCATATTGAAACCCAATAATTCATGGACGAAAGCAGTAAAATAATCCGGGAAAATGAAGACAAGAGCATTGGAACCATGAAATCTCTTAAACAGTGCGCTCAAAATGGTGGCTTTCTCGGAACCCTAGATCTGTGTTGCCTTGGAAAGGAGAAAATAGGGAGAAAACTCTAAAAATTCAGAGTGAGAGAGTAGAGTAAGCTGGAGAAACCCTAGGAAAAGGCTTATCAAAATGTCTGTGGGGTTGCAAAATCAAATTACTAGAATACCCTTGCACTAAGTGATATAACATATCGCGATACTCTGCGCAAGTTAAAAGGATGCAAAATTCCCTTATACGGTTGTCTACCGCGAGATTTTGCTGACTCTCGTTTAATTAAGTGCAACATTAAGTTATTCTTAAAATTTTTATCAGCATTCCAAATATAACTGTGTAATTTCAAATATTATAAATAATTTATATAAATTTTTATTATTTATAAATGTATGGTTGATTATAGTCTTTTTAAATATCCTTGAAAATATTTTAAAATATTCAAAATATTTTATTTTGAATCTTTTCCCTCAACTTAGATTTTCATTTATGATAACTATATTTTTGGATCCTAATTAATTATTTTTAAAAAATTTAAAATTTTTAAATGATCATTGTAAACCTTGATAGCATTTAACCTTAAATAAATGTAAAATTTTGTGAATGTTATGTGAGTATAAAAGAAATATTTAGAAAAATTTATATATAATTTAAAATATTCTTATTGTTAGTGTGATAATCAAACACTCTTATTAATATTAATTTAGATTACATCAAATAATAATATTATAAATAAATTAATAATTTAAAATATTTTCCTACACAAGGGCTTACGTGCTTATATATTTTAACTCTTTTCAAAATTAGTAATAAATTAAATATTTATGAAATATATTTTTAAAATATAAATATTTAGATAAAAATTAGACATAATATCACATCAACAAAAAAGAATCAACCTAATTAATAAAGCAGATTTAATTAGAATAAAATTAATTAAAAATAATAATATCAATAATATAAAATAATATTGATTATAAAATAATTAAGGTTAAAATAAACAGAATAAAAAATTAAAATATAAATAATAACAAAAAAGTATAATTAGGGTAAAAAGTATATAGGGAATTAATCCTTGAAAAATAAAAATTTACACAAAATTGAATTTATAACGCCTAAAAAAATGAGTAAAAAAATATTTATCTCTTTTTTCAACTATCAATAGAAACTAAATGGAATAAACATCATCAACAACAAAATGGACAAGACGTTCCAGGAAACTTTCTACCAACCGTGCCCTTCTACAAAGATATTTCAAAGTGAATTTTTTGCAAATATCCCATCTCCCGAGAAATTCTTGGCACGATAAATTGGCGTCGGAAAGATTGGATTTTTTTATGAGTGTCATCAAGCGACTTCGTTGACTGTGGAACGTTACAGATTTATAAAAACAGAGCAACGAACCTATTGCACGTGCGCCCAGCAGGTCAAGCGGCTACTTTTATGCATGTGTCCGCCGCACGTGTGGAAACTTGGACCATTCACCTAACCAAAAGACGATAATCGTTCCCGTTCCTCACGGCGGGCCACACTCATCGAGCAGCCCCAGGGATAGATCTGGATATTGTTAGATCCGGACCGTTCAGTTGCCAGGCCGTGTCAAGATAGCAATAAACCCCCCAAAACGCTCACATCTCGTGACATTTATTGGATCCATTTCACTAGTGGGGGTTCAATGGTAAAGATTTGGGTATTGGAACGAAATATTTATGGTGGGTGAGATAAAAAGCGGACGATCCTGATCATCCAATCCTATGAGCTCAGCCTTATCCGTAAACTTCCTAATTATGACCGCTGATATCAAAACTGGAACGATCCAGTTCAAATCTTAACGATCGATTAGGAAAAGCAATTTTTAAAAGTTCATATTATTAATAAAATAAAAAATAAACAAATTATATAATGTAACCTAACCACTATAAAAACCATATAGGATTTATATAATAATAATAAATCTAAATTTGTAGTAGTACATGGATGTAAACACTTGCTGAAAGAAAAAGCAACAAAAGCAAAAGAACCGAAAGATTGGAACTTCAGTCCCCTGTAAGGATTTGGACAAAACAAGGGCCAATCAGAAGCTAATCAACATTGTCCGCCTGACCGGACCAGACCCAGCATTGATCTGACATTCCACATAGGATTTACCGTTTCCAAAATCAGTATCATTGAACTCATGGTTTGGTATGATTAATTAGATTTTAATACAGCGCATAAGCAGAAATTGAAAGACGTAGAAACGAAAGAAAAGGGAAAGAACGAACAAGACGTACGCTACTCCCCGAGGCTAGATGAGGAGCACGCAACAAAGGTATGACTTTTCTCGGATCGGATAGAGGGGCAGAGAGTGATGGATTTAGTAACAGAGAAATGAGAATGAGAAATTCTCGAAAAAAGGAAAGGAAGAGGAGAGATGGGGATGGTATCTGTGAGAAGGGAAAGAAGAAGAGACGATGGATCTAGCCTGGAAGTTGCTTCCATTCTTACAGAAAACGAAGAGGAAGGAAGAACAGCGACGAAAGAAGAATATCTGAGAGAGAGAGACTTGTAGCGGAGGGAAGGGCGTTGGATTTTCCGTTGAGACGGGAGTTTGGTAGGGAAGAGCAGAGATCTCAATGGCGGGGTGGGCGAGAACAGGATTCAAAAGATGGATCGACCCTGACCCTTTCTTGATACCACATCATCATCTCCACCATTCATTGACTGAATCTCTGTGTCGTCCTGAGAACGGATCAACGGTCCAGATCCAACCCTGGAATTTTTCTCAGGAGATGGCATGCTCCATGTTGAATTGTTTGTGAGAGTGCTCTGACGTCTTGGTTGTGTCCTGGTTCGAAGGAGGCGAGGAGTTGGTGAATATGCATACAAAAAATATAGCTATTTTGCGCTTTAGGCCTATTTCCAAAATAAAAAATGTGTTTTCCTGGCAAAGATCATCATGCAAAGGCCATTGGCTGTCAGATAATTATTCGGCTTTATTATTATGAGTCAAATTAACTTCAGTAATTTTAGAAGTCTCAAGAGGTTTCACCCAAGCGTGCGCAAGAATGAATATGAACTTGGCTTTGCCCGTCCTTTCTCCTGTGGTTATTTTATCAAAGCATGCCTATAGAGACAAAAGAGGGTGTAAAGCTTTCCGTACATTCTTGATAGCTTGGGCTGGTGCAGTAGGTATGCTTTCCTATCGCACATCGTACAACCTTGGGTCAAAGTCCTCACCTACTGAACTGCAGCATTTTCTAGCTATTAGATTGTGCTGTGGAGCTTGACATTGGAGTTGGAAGAACTTGTTCATGTTGCAAAGGACCATTTTTTTTTCATGCCATGGAATGATTAGTTAGAGTAAGTGCCATTGTGAAAACTGCACTTATAGCAAAGAAGGGAACCATATGCAGATTGACCACACTTCAAGAAGTGTTTTCTCACTTCTACTCCATTTCTCCCTCAAAAAACAATGCATCCCCACTCTCCAAATCTGTATCTTTCATTACTCTATCAAAGCACTCTATCAAAGAATTGATACTGTCTGCATGGGGATGTGCTCTGTTGCCTGCAATAAATAAGTGGATGTTGCTATGTAGCTCAATCCAACTACAACCAGATTGCTTTTTGATCTTATTTGTCTCCATCAGCATCCTAACTTCAGTTGCATCATCCCATCTTCCTGCTTCCACATACATGTTATGGAGCAACACATAGGGTGCAGAGCTCTCAGGCTCAATTGTCATCAATGCTTTGGCTGCAATGCGTGCCAAATTTATATCATTATGCACCCTGCAAGCCCCCAGCAATGCACCCCAGACAGCTTTGTCCGGAACAACTGGCATTCCTTTAATCACCTCCATAGCATCCTTCACCTGCCCATGGCGACTGATGACATCCACAAGTGAAGCAAAATGCTCAACCCTTGGTGCAATTCCAAATTCATTGACCATACAATCAAATTGCCTCATGGCTTCAGCAACTAACCCCACATGGGCGCACGCATGCAGCACTGAAATGAATGTGATGTAGGTGGGCTGTACCTTCAAACCTTTCATTTTTCCAAAGAGTTCGAGAGCTTTGTCTGCAAAGCCATGTTGTGCATATCCCCCAATCATTGCGTTCCAGGAGACAACATCTTTTTTCATCCCCATTTCATCAAAGATGACCTTTGCATCTGTTATGTTCCCACACCGAGCATACATTGTAACAAGGGAATTATTGATTGGAATATCTGGGATAAGCGTCTTGGAAATGCGCTGATGAATCTGCATTCCTTGGTAAAGGGCTGCAAGCCCTGCACATGCACTGAGCACTGAAGACAATGTGTGTTTGTCTGGTTTCTCACCACTCGTTTGCATCTGAAAGAAAAGCTCCATTGCACAACCATAGTGTCTATTTTGCTCATATCCTGCTATCATCGAATTCCAAGAGACCACGCTTTTCTGAGGCATTCTCTCAAAGAAATCCCTTGCAAGCTCCAACTCTCCTCTCTGTGCATAACCAGAGATCATGGCATTCCACGACCAGTTATCAGGATTTGGCATTTGATGAAAAAGAGCTGCAGCTACCTCCAATTCCGATGCATGAACATAACCATTGATCATGGTGTTCCAAGAAACCAAATCTCTGCAAGGCATTTCATTGAAAAGTACACGTGCCGAATTCATATCCCCAGCCTTCACGTAGCACATAATCATTGAATTCCAAGATATAATGTTCCTTTCAAACCGGCAACTGGAACTGCCTTTTTTGACAGCCAATTTATCCTCCTCTTTTTCCTGATACATTGGGGGAGGGATTTGATCAAACAATCGACGTGCTTCATCAACCCTTCCACTCTGCCCATATCCAGCAATGAGCGTGTTATAAGCTTCCAAAGCATCTGCCTCTCTATCAGTCTTCCCAATCTTAAGCAAAATATTTTCCGCGTCTTCCAACTTCCCATTCTGAATAAGACCCGAAATCAACCCACGCACTGAAGCAGAATCGTGTGCTGGCATTCTTTCAAACATTTTAACTGCACTCTGAATATTGCCATTTTGAAGAAAACCTGTCATTATGGCATTCCACGAAACAACATTCTTTCCAGGCATCTGTCGGAAAAGATTTAAAGCGTCTTCCATCCTTCCAATCCGAGCATATCCACTTATCATAGTGTTCCAAGAAACCGTGTCTCTCTCAGGCATTCTATCAAACAGCCGCCTTCCCTCCTCGACATGCCCTCGCGCCAGAAAAGAAAAGTATCCGGATATCATCACATTCCAAGATACAATATCTCTTACGGGCATTGCATCAAACAGCTCCCTCGCCCGCGCAATCTCTCTATGCCTGACGTACCCACTAATCATCGAGTTCCAGGTCACGACATTCCGGCGGGGCATTTCATTGAACACCCGCTTTGCTTCGTTCAATCGGCCACTTCGAATAAACAGGGAGATGGTCTCGTTCCATCGACGGCAATCGCAGTCGACGGACCCAGTGATTTGACGTTCCTGGTTTCTGGATTGCGTTGTTACGGTGCCAAAGGAGTGAGAACGAGAGCTCTCGGCACCCTTGATGAGCTGAAGAGAAAGATTCATCTTCTGCTGCAGCTGCAGTTCGGCTGCTCTTCTAATGTTGGAGGGGAAGGAGGGTACAAAAGCGCCCATCTCCGTGCAGAGGATTGGAAGAGGAACCGGCTTCCATGGAAGTAAACTCTATTCCAGATTCCCTCGCAGCCTCAACGATTCGACGATTGAATCCGTGCCCCGCACAGGCAGCACGGTTATGACTCTCACACTCGACAGTCTCTCAACCAAACACCACGAACCGAAACCCGTGAAAATTTGTGACGGATGCCGCATCCACCTTCTGTAACTGCTGCTTTCAGGATTCATCCTCAATCAACAGAACCAAGGATTTGAGCATTTCAACATGAAAATCACAAAATCCTCATTTCTCTAATCTCCAAACAGCCACCCTGTGGCTGTCGTTGCAACTCAAAATCACTGCTTTAAAAGGCAAATGCCACAGATAATAACCTCGAACTTACTAAAATAATGGATTACAACCCCCAGAAGCCTAACAAAGCCCCAAATTTTGTATTTTTTGGCGAAGAATCTCTACCAGAAACCTACCTGGGAAACTTCTCAGCGACTGGCCACCGTAAAACCCAAAAAATAAGCGCAAAACCTGCAGAATCCCAGGCAATAAGGGCCAAAATATGAGTCTTTTAAACAAAATCTCCAGCAAAACAACGATTTGAAGATTGAAAAATCTTCCAAACTCATTCCAAGCCCCAAACCCTACAACTTCAGCGGAAAAACCCCTTCAAGCCCTGTTAGCTGAGCGGGAAACACAGCAACCCAATAATTCATGGATGAAATCAGTAAAAAATCTGGAAAAATGAAGACGAGCATTGGAAGTTTGGAACCGTGAAATCTCTTAAATTTGTTAGTGTGATAACCAAACAGTCTTATTAATACTAAGTTTGGTTGTAATAAATATTAATATTATAAATAGAGCAATAATTTAAAATATTCTACTGCATAAGGGCCTATTCGCGCATTTATTTTAACACTTTTTAAAATTAGGATAAATTGAAACTATTATGATATATTTTTCAAATAAAAATATTTATAAATATCTAGATAAAAATTAGATGTAATAATTAAAAATATAATAATATCAAAATAAACCCCCAAAAAAGCTCACATCTCGTGACATTTATTGGATCCATTTTACCAGTGGGAGTTTAATGGTAAAGATTTGGGTATTGAAACGAAATATTTTATGGTGGGTGAGATGAGAAGTGGACGGTCCTGATCATCCAATCCAATGAGAACAGCCCTATCCGTAAAGTTCCTAATTATGACCGCTGATATCAAAACCGAACCGATCCGGTTCAAATGTTAACGATCGATTAGGAAAAGCAACTTTTAAAAGTTTAATATTATTAATAAAATGAATAATAAATAAATTATATAATGTAACCTAACCATGAAAATCTATATATTTAGAATAAGATCTACATTATTTTTAATTATTTAATACATACTGAACCAATTAATCCGGTTTGATTAATTTCCCAGCACCTCAGCTGAAGGCGATGGATTAGCTAATGCCGCTCAATCAAAAGCTAAATTCATGTAATCATGGAATGTTAGTAATTCTTATATATGTCCTGTTGTGGAAGACTTTCCAGAGAGCATGAATGGAGGAAAATATAATAAAAAATGACAATAAAAAAAAAAGAATGTAAAAGATGAAGGTATCTCTTGCTCCCTATCTACTTTAATTATATATCTATAGATTAAATTAGTTGTTCAAATAAAATATTACATCATTTCATAACTATATCGGGCTAATTAAATAACATCAAAAAATATTTATTTTATTGAGAAATATCTGTATGTAATGGCATATTTTATTGAGAAATATTTAAAGAAGGTGTGTAGCTAACACACTTATATTAAAACATAATTCAATTCATGTGAATAAACTCTCTAAGGTACACATGGCATATACATGATGTAAACAAGTGTATTAATTAAATTTCATTTGTATATAGATGATGTATTTAAGTAATTTTAATATCTTTAATTTTTTTAAATCATTGTCTATTTTCTACATGTGATATAATATTCTTTTAAATAAAAACGCTCATATGAGCTTTCAATCAAAATTAATTTTCGTATCTTAAATAAATAAATGACACTAAACAACTATTTAGATCTAGTAATAGATTTATGGTGACCCCAAAAATTAAAAGGCCGCGCTGACATTTCAATGCCCGTTGGAAGCATTGGATGACATCCTTGGGTATAAAATTATACAAATTGTAAGGAAAGATTAGAATATTGAAGATTAGATTATTAGAATAATAAAATTTTCGAAAGATTAGGAAAAGAATCAAATGAACGGTCTCGATCATGAAACTGTGGGCCCCAAGTGTTCGTAATTGCCTGCGTTTAACTCCTCCTTAATAATAGTCCAACTTAAATGGAATCGGCGGTGCGCATCCGTGATACGTCTGCCCGTGAATAATCCCGCTTGGGTGACCATTAAGATGCGCGAACCCAAATTCGAGCATGTTTGGCACATGCGTTTGATCAGATCCGTTAAACAGCTGTTATTAAGAATTAATTAACTAATAGTGACTAGGGGTTTAAGTGGATTGGGTTCAACCCGTAACCGAGTGAACCCAAACCATTTTCATTTGGGTTAGGGTTGGTAGATTTGCAAAGTTGGGTTGGAAGTTAAGGTTAAATCCAACGTGGTTAGATTAGGGTTAGAAATAATCTAACCTATTAAGCTAAGTTTACACACACACATATATATATATATTAGAAAAATAAAAATCCATAACCCTACTTTGACAATAAGTCTAATTAAATTTTTTATTCCCCACTTTGTAAAAGCTAAAGCTCCATTTTCTAATTGATTTAGAGTACATGGAAATACTAGTGTGCGAATGGGTAGTTGTGCCTTTCTAGTGCTTTGTAGATTCCTTGCATCCCTATGATGGTAGATGTGACTAGAGGTGTGCATAAGCTCTAGTTCATCACAAACCCAACATGAATTTAGCTAGAGTTGAGCTATAAATTTTTAAAAAAATTCAAACTAAGTAGAGCCTAACTCAAATCCGACTGAATGGTGGGTTTGGTCCAAACCGAGCTCAACCCACTCACTGTTTTGAAATAAAAATTTAGAAGTCAAAAACGTTGTATTGCTCATTTGCCTGGTGCCTTTGGTTTTTCCCCTTTTCCCATTTCTCTCCTACTCTCATTTCTCCTTAGAGCTTTCATTTTCTTATGAATGAAATGTCTTTTATCTCACATTTGTCTTTTATAAAACATATCATAAATTATAATTACAACTTGTTTGTGAAATTATGCGTCCTTTAATGTTCATCATCTAGTAGATTTAGTGTATAACCTTTTATACACTGCTTTAACAGGTAGCAATGAGCTAGATTCAACATAATAAGCATGATAACATCGAATTAAAGCATTAGAAAGTATTATTTTTATTTACTATTCAATGTTTAGGTATATATTAAAAACCCAAACCCGAAGGGTTAGGGTAAAAATTGGGCGAAAAGTTTTACAAGTAGGATAAAGGTTAGGGTTGGATATATATTTTACATATAGGGTTAAGGTTAGTCAACATCAAACCCAAACCAAACCCTACCTATGCACACCCCTAGATGCGACAATGCTTTTCTTTAAACGTCAGTGAAACACACGATGAACATGTTACACTAGAACTTTCTGGAATTGACATCTAGTGCATGGAGAAAGAGGTGTCCCCAAAATCATAAAACCATATGTTAATTGTATCCACAATCCAATTTTGAGTGAAAAAAGATTTGAAAGCATAAGCAAGGTAAGGTAAAATGGATGTAAAAAGGGAGGCGATGATGTCAATAATTACCAAATATGCATATATATATATATATTTTTTAAATAGATAATAGTATTTAAGAATAGAATAAAATAATCAAATATCTTAACGAGGAGAGTAAAAAATAAGATTTGCTCCTACCGTGGTACCATGTCCAGTGGTGGCGCCATGTGAAGTGAGGGTAGGCAATTGCCCCACTCAAATAAATAAATAAATATATACTAATTATATATTCTACTTAAATCCTTAAAATTTTAGATTTTACATAAAATTGCCTCCCCCGCTCAAATAAATAATTTAGAGACAAACATTCAACATAGTTAATTTTAATAGAATTAATATATTATTAGTACTTAATGAATGGTTCAAACTGGTTCAAATATTATATTATTTTTAAAGTGCATGCATAGATGATAGCTTAATGGGATAGGATTCCTATGGACATAGGTACTTTACAATTCAATTTTTTATATGTTTTGTAAACTACGGTCTTTTGCAATTTCTATTCGAGTGTCCTTTTATGACACAAAATAAAAGAGTACACATGATTTTAAATTACCTAAATACCAAGAGAACTACTTTTTAAATCTTTTTTATAAAATCCTCGTTGGAACATCAATAAAAGATAAAAGATGCAACGCATTAAATCGATTAGCTGAAAATCAAACAGGTGGACGCCTGGATGGCATTGATCTGCCATGCCCATTATTCACTGCTGCCAGTAGCCATCAAGAATTCGCCCTGGCATACCACCTCACCACCAACATATGCCTTACCTTCCATCTTAGCTATTCCAAAGCGTTTCTGCAGCTTCACTAATGTCATCCTCATCACTAAGGTGTCCCCTGCCACCACAGGCTTCCGAAACCTCACTTTGTCAATCCCTGCAAAAAAGAAGTTTTCGCGAGAGCCCCCCACTTCTGGCTGCAGCATCACTATGCCTCCAACCTGAGCCAGGGCCTGCTCACCACATTCACTTATCATGAGCACAAAACAAATTCTAAGTGTTTCTCCTAGAAAGTAGGCATAGAAGGAAATAAATTAGTGCATCTGTAAAGAATCGCCCCCAGCAGCGGAGCTTTGCAGTTATGCAATGCAAAGCAGCCTTAAATCCATATTCCTCTAAACAAACAAGTCTAGCTTCTCTCTTTTTCAAGTCATAAATTCCTGTTGCATGTCCCCACTATGATACAAAACTTCCAAGCAAAATCTCCCCAGGAAAAGATGGGGAAATCCAACGGATGCGAGCATTCATAGAACATGTACAAGGCTTACGGTGTCTGCAGGCATAATATTGATACTGATTCAGTGGATAACTCTTGGTCAACAACAACAAAGAAGAAAGCGAAATGGTGCCCATTTACGGTCACAAATGAAAGCACGAGCACCTGTAACTCATTCCCAGTTATAGATGCAGAGGCCATGACCGTCATTTAGTTCAATGAATTACAAGAACTTGAATCAGAGGAATCTTAACCTGTATAACACATACTGTTAGAACATCGTCATATTAACCAAAAGTCCTTATCCTAGTAAAGATGCTTCTAATTTGCAGACATAAGCACCCGTTTCAAATTATGATATAAAGGGGCAAATTCAGAACCGCGAATCAGTTTCATATCTATATACAGTTGTGGACAACATAAATTGCTGAAAATTGATAGTAACTTCTTTTAATGGTAAGACTGATGTTAACAATGAAGTATTTTCAGTGAATAATCCAAACGGTCCTTCGAATTCAGTTAATGTGGCTCAGCCAATCCTTCCACTTTGACCCAACTCAGCATATAACTCAGCATGTAGAGCAGGATAATCAAACATTCTGCATGTTGGAAAGACTAAATCTTTGTGCCTGTCCATGACATAGTTATAGGTATGCAAGTCCTGGTCATCATCCTAGAACAATCAAAAAGTCATAAAATAAGAACATGAAGAAGATTTCTAATCCTAGCAATGCACTTCAAGGGAAGTAATAGCTGCCAAGAGGATGCATTAGATCATTTCTGTCCACCCCAATTACAAATAAGTAAGCACACTTTACTTTTACCAGAATGAGAAGATTTTTTTTCCTACCCTTTCAATGTACTTTGAAGGAACCACTAACAACCTAGAGGACACATCAGATTATTTCTGAGCACCCAAATTAAAACAATTGTAAGGACATGTTTTTGCCAAGTCTATTAGCTCATTTGCCTCTCTCCCAAGAAAACAGCATGCCTAAAAACAGAAGAGAACCTCCAAGGTTCAAATCCCTGACCACCAGCAATATAGAAAGGAATCCTCCTCCCCACTAATCCCTGACCACAGCATTTCTCAAACTCATTTTTCTGTTCCTAAATCCATCCCTCTCCGCCCGTCTACCCAATCCGAGAAAAGTCATACCTTTGTCGCATGCTCCTCAGCTAGCCCCAAGGAAGAGCTTCCCATCGAAAAGCATACATCTTGTTTGTTCTTTCCCTTTTCTTTCATTTCTACATGTCTTTCAATTTCTGCTTATGTGCCGTATTGAAATCTGCTGGATTGGCAGAGTATCCTGCATTTCTCACCGTGCTTGACATAAACCAGATTCAAAACATTCTGCCGCATCGGTGAGTCTTCTTACTGGAACTTGATGCATTTTGGCTTGTACCTGGTTTTCTTCTAATTCAACAATGCGCAATGTGAGTAACAAAGAATTGTTTGTTCTTTAGTTGATCTTTTCTTTTCTGGGGTTTTGGGTTTAGGTTTTCTTTCCTGCTGGTGGATAGAGTTATTGAATACAATCCAGGTGTTTCTGCTGTAGCCATCAAGAATGTCACCATTAATGACAATTTCTTCCCTGGAAACTCCCCAGGTGCCCAATTATGCCAGGAGTTCTCATGGCCCGAATCCTCCTCCACAGTAATGGACACATATTTGCTCCTCCACCCTTTCATTTCCCATTTGCCCGAATCCCCCTCCCACCTTTTGGGTACTTAGCAATAAAATTTCAAATTTGGAGTTGCATGTGAAACTATTGATGCCTGTTCACGATTGCCACATTTTTTTCCCAAAAAACAGCTCCAAAGCTAAAATAAAATGAAATAAATTCTTATTCATTTAACATATGCAATTCACAGATGCATGAAATAGAGATCTTAATGATACATATAAACCTACTGGGGATACCACAACATAAGCGGCTACAAATAATATCCCATTCTCATAGAAAAATTAACCACACTTAGGGGTGTAAATAGGATTGGGTTCAACCCAAGCGCAACTAACACAACCCAAAAATGGGTTGGTATGAGTTGAGAAATATGAAACCCAAGTCATACACGTTGAACCCAACCCAATTTCTAAAATAGGGTTGGAGGTTTGGCAACTCAAATTTAACCCAACCCAATTTGATATACATACATATACATATATATATAGTTTTTCCTTTTATATTTCTCTATATCATAACTTTTAAACCTTCATTCCTTCCCCATGCTATAAAAATATAAGCTATATTATATTATATTATTAGAATTTAAAATAAAATTTGAGAACCAATTGTAATCATGAAAATATGAATAATAGTTTGGTTTCTTTTTTTTTTTTCTTTTAACACATCTAGTTACTCTCTATTAAGTACTAATTTATTTTTGTGATTGAGGTTAGTTCAATGGTTGTGATTGGAGTCTAATGGCTGTGATCGGAGTCTTAGCAAAATCTAAGTTTTATTTCCTCCTTTTCAGATTATGAATCTTGGTAATTTAATCGTGAATTTTTTTTTTATTTAGAATTGCATAGGTGATAGAAATGAGCATTTTTATATTAAAGCATGGAAAAATTATTGTAGAAATAATATTTCAATGGTATTGAAATTAAAATATTTAATCAAAATACATTTAAAATAAAAAAAAATTAGTGAAGTTTAGAATTTTAACTTTATTTTTTAACCACATTTGCCAACTCGAATTCAACCTGAAACTAAACCGATATTTTTAGGGATGGATTAAAGCTTTAAAAAAAGTGTTAGGGTTAGGGTGAATTTTTATAAATAGGTTAGGGTTAACTTAACCCCAACCAGATTTACAACTCTAACCACACTGGATTATCAGGAGCTAAAGCTTCATGGAAGGAGTAAACTCCTACAACCTAAAGCCCAATAACACTGAAAACAAGGCTGTAATGTAAAACCCAATTACATAATCAACAAGGCTGCAAGATAGTTCCAAACAAATGGAAAATTGGCACTTTCTAATCCGCCAATGTCCTTTTCTTGCTTTTCTTCATGGCGCTGTCCCCCCGCCACCGACAAATTTCTCGACTCAGTCTTCTAATCTTATCCAGAAAGTACAGCGGAGAAAGCCAAGGAAGAAAGGAGATACCTCGACCATGAGAACTCCTGGCATGATTGGGCGCTCGGGGAAGTGTCCAGGGAAGAAATTGTCGTTAATGGTGACATTCTTGATGGCTACAGCAGAGACGCCTGGATTGTGTTCAATAACTCTGTCCACCAGCAGGAAAGGAAACCTAAACCCAAAACCCCATAAAGGAAAAGATCAGCTAAAGAACCAAAAATTCTTTGTCAAAGACATTGCGCACCGTTGAATTCGAAGAAAACCAGATACAAGCCAAAATGCATCAAGTTCCAGTAAGAAGACTCACCGATGAGGCAGAATGTCTCGAATCTGGTTTATGTCGAGCACGGTGGGAAATGCAGGATACTCTGCAAATCCAGCAGATTTCGATAAAGCACATAAGCAGAAATTGAAAGACACGTAGAAATGAAAGAAAAGGGAAAGAACGAACAAGACGTACGCTTTTCGATGGGAAGCTCTTCCCTGGGGCTAGCAGAGGAGCGCGCGACAAAGATACGACTTTTCTCGGATTGGGTAGACGGGCGGAGAGAGATGGATTTAGGAACAGAGAAATGAGTTTGAGAAATTCTCGAAATGGGGAAGGATGAGGAGAGATGGAGATGGTGTCTGTGAGAAGAGAAAGAAGGAGAGACGATGGATCTAGCCACGGAAGCTGCTTCCATTCTTACAGAAAACGAAGAAGGAGGAAGAACCGCGACGAAACTGAGAGAGAGATTTGTAGCGGAGAGAAGGGCATTGGATTTTCCGTTGAGACGGTACTGGTAGGGTAGACCGGAGATCTCAACGGCGGGGTGGACGAGAACAGGATTCAAAAGATGGATCGATCCTGACCCTTGCTTGATACCACATCACCATCTCCATCGTTCATTGAATGAATCTCTACCAAACACGAGCTCAAACCAATAGCAATTTGCTCCGTTTACGGAAGACACCCACGTCCGCCAATTTGCGCTGTTCCGCGCAGCAGAGGCAGAGGTGGTCCCTCTGTCACTAATTATTCGATGGCATGAAAATGGCAGGTCTTTGAAAAAAAGGTGGGCTTTTTAATAGTTTTTCACGATCGTTTACCCACCATTATTTATGGGACTTGATTGACTGTGGGGTGGTGGTCGCATATCCCAAGATGTTGGGTAGGTGTAGCCGAGCCTGACGAATTCCACACAACACAAGCGTCTCGCATTCGAGAATAATATCAACCCAAGCTGCAGAAGCAACCCAATGCTGTGTACCAAACAAAAGAACTGCATGATATAGCCCAAAAGACTTCAAAATGTGACAACTGGGACCATCCCTTGTTACATGTCAACCTTCGACATGCCTCCTAAAGTACCCCAACCGAAGGGGCTATGTTACTTGCTTTATGCGATGAACTTAAGTACCATTTTTGTATTCTCTTCATGACAATCTACCACACTTTATCAATTAGAATGCTGTACACATTTTCTTGATCAAGTTAGAAAATTTCTACGGTGTTATGTAGCTAGTTTTTATCATCCACTCCATACTCCAGTGGTTTGTTCACGTTTTTTGAGTGTCCACGCCCAAAGACCTCCAACTGGGCCCTTGCTAATCTCTAGTAATCTTCCTTAGTTGCTCCCTGCACTTGCCATTCCGCTACCCATATCCCTGCCAGTACCATCAAATTCATGGATCAAAAGGATGGCCCCAGAAGCATAACAAGGTCTGAAATTTATAATCGCATGAAGGAAGAACTGATTTGCTGGAAGCTTCAAAACTAACCATATTTGGGACTCGCCTACAAATGATAGAGGGCAGTTGGATGTGGTTACCACCTTCAGCTGTGCAGACCTATTAGTGTCTAGGAAATCAATGTCTTGTTGCACTGTCATTTTGTCAAAGACATCTGAAAACAGGTTGTAGTAGCGCACGTCAACGACGGTGTTGGTGCGACCAGCCGCAAGAGCTCCTTTGGTTCAACATCTGGTCCCAATCGATTAGACATGATCACATACGCGGTAGAAGAATGCTTCCGTATTGCACTGTAGTCTTCTTTATAGTAATCGGTAAGGGAAATAAAATGAAATAAACTCTTATTCACTTAACATATGCAATTCACAGATGTATGAAATAGAGATCTTAATGATACCTAACGGTTTAATAGCCTAATTTGGAGGTGTTTAATGGGACTTGTACTGGTTGTTTAACAAGAAAACTAAAATAAACCTACTGGGGATACCACAACATGAGCAGCTGCAAATAATATTCCACTCTCATGATCCTATATACTAATCCTTCCGCTATCAAGAAATTCTATGCTCCGCAGGTCTCAATGACATGCATGTGAATTACTGGCATCCTCTTTGATGCCACTACTGAACAAAAGCTACTTCACTGAGTATCTTTTTCTAATCAAGCGTTACTATGACCTACTGAATACTGAGATCAAGGTTTTGTTTTCAAGCATTCTTGATCACAGTGGAAGCACTTAAATTCCAGAAAGTGGTATTTCTCTCATTATGGACTGACTGGATATACATTAAATTACCACTGTAAGAACAATCTTCACAAAGTCATGACCTCTGGTTCAGGTAATGTAAGAGTGTGTGATATGATAAAGATCTCTAGCATTGGCCCATCGGTGCCAAGTCATATTCCCTCATATAGCTAAGAACTCCTTACTTCCATGCTTGTTGCAAAGACTGTTCAACAAGAAGACCATAGGGAGGAATGAAAATCAAAGGAAAAGACAAATGTACCTATGAACACGGCACAAAAAATCGACAACACAATAATCCTTACAGGCTCCTCAGCAAAGCAGGAACTTCAAGTATATCAGAGAACAAATGACTTTTGGCAACATAAAAGAACAGTCTGCTCTTTTTTAATTCTTTTCTTTTGAACATCAAACAATAGATGTGTTAAAAAGATTGAAACAAAGCAGCAGACCCATCTGCACACAACATGTAGAAACATATAAAAATGTATAATTTAAAGAAAAAACATATCAAGATTCTGAAGCATTTTTCACACAGTCATGATGCCTTTTGCTGTTGCAATCTCTGTATCGAATCAAAGAAACCTTGTAAATGAAAAACAATAATGTAAGCACAAATATATCATCCTATCTAAACAAGCATATTACTCAAATCCTAACCCTGACCAAAAGTGAAAAGCTTGCAAACACTATACTCGGCTCACAGATAACCTAAAAGGAATCACCATACAATGGAAAGCACAACAGAAGAACTAAAGCCTAGAATGGAAAAACGCCAGCCAATCATTTAGAAACCAAAAGAATCTCAGGCTTCTTCGGTTTGCTCGGGGTGTTTGGATTTGATGCAGAATTGGCGGCGGCGGCGGCCTCTTTGGCAGCTGTACGTGCCCTCTTATCAAGACGAATCAGACTCCGTGTGGCCAAGATTGCCTGTGGGGTCAGATCATGCAATGCCCGAGCATACAACCGCCGCACTGCCACTGATGCCGAGTCCCTCACTTCTTGCGGGTTCAGCGGCGCCAAAAGACAGTGGCCCAGAATTCTCAGCACTGGCTGGAAAAGCTCCCAGGGGAGTGGAATTCTTGATCCTCTGGAAGAAACACCATCTTCCACACAATGCCCATTTGCACTTTTAGGGCTGGATTCTCCTATCCTGAGGATGCCCATCTCTTCCTCAACATCCCCAACTTCATCTCCTTCTCCCAAAACCCTAATCTCAGCAAAAGAATTGCTATTCCAATTGCTCGCATCCAATTTCGTTTCAGTGCCATCGAATTCATCCGGGCAAGAGCACTCCTGACCCGCCCACGAAGCAGCAAACTCACAAAGATCCATCTTTGACCTGCTTGGCATGAGGGAGATACTCTTGTAGTAGCAATCGAGCGCAACAGCAACAATGCAAGCACGTTT
>JAYJMB010034619.1:0-34724 GCA_036873735.1 Pouteria campechiana
TCCCGGTCATGACGTTCCGTTCGCATTTTATTTCTTCCTCATTATTTACTATGCCTGATCTGACTTCTTGAGCGCGCTCTCAGCGGCCGTTCAAACAGTCCTTCTTGGAATTTTTGAGTTGTCTCCAAAGAGTTTATTTGGGCCTACGGTATAAACCTTGCCAAGGACCTGAATTCTTCATCATTATCTTCCATAGTTCTTTTACCTTGGATCAAAGTCATAAATTCTGTGGCCCACCTAGCCTTTTCACTAGCCAGCACATATTGACAAAATATTGTCTCCTTGAACTCCATCCATGACAAGCCCACTCCACCTACATGGATAGTCAATTTTTCAGCACTCCAATGCTTAGCATCATCTTCCAGCTAATAGACTATGTATAAACTTTATGTTCCTCAAGGCATCACATATAAGTAAATACTTTTTTCATCTCAGATATCCATCCATCTACAATTTGATTATCTTTTTGCCCTTTAAATAATGGGGCTTCATATTGTGAAAAGTTTTCATATTCAACTTTGTTCCAAACCATCCTTAGGATATTTGCCCCAAGTTTGTTATTTATTCTCCCATATTAGCTAGCCTTGTATTGGTTCAACCCGTGTAGATCCTTCCACTTGTCTTCTTTGCATATGTACTAATTCTTATAGGGTTTGTATCAGGTCTGCTATCATTGTCATCATAATGTCAAAATTCGATGTAGTCCCACACACTCAAGGAATTGCCCCACCACTAGGGTTTGATGGGCCCGACCTGTTTATCCTTTCAGATCTCACTTCAGCCTCTAGCATTCTCACTTCTTCAGGCTCAATGACCATTTCATCATTTACCTAATTTGGCATTTTTCTAGAGCTACTACCTTGCCCTGGCCGTTCTTCTATGGGGGGACTGCCTCTGGGCTCTTCTTTCACCATAGGGGCTTTTCCTTTATCTATTCTTTTTCTTGGTGCCATTACTATACGATGGAATGGTATCAAATTATTTATACTGATGCACTATTAGGACATTAGGACATTAGTTCCCTATAGGTCAATAGTTTGTTCTCTAAACTAACAGTTCCCCCATGTTTCTATCAGTACCAATAGGACATGTCATCTTTCATTCACTTGACAACTACTACCATCACAATTCTAAGGCTTACTTCAATCAATCATCCATATTACTCTCATACCACTCTATAATGCCCCTCTTCAGGGCATTACTATAGGATAGTTTTATTAGAGTCTCCCCTAAACTACCTAATTTGTGACATGAATCATCATTCATTTGTAGAAATTTACATTCAAAACAACACTGATCATATTAACATACACCCACTTCTCGTCCATAATTGATGGTCTCATTGTGATGGGGGTTATCAACATGTGAATATGCATGACATAATAGTTAAGCAACACAAACAACAAAACTTAATAAATATTTACATCACCCATATTCATAAATCCATCAATCTTCACTTTATATACATGCTAAAGGTAATTTTAAAAGAAAACTATAAACACTAGGACCACTAAGGCTAATACAGACTATAGCCTATCGCGATCTTGAGCTCCAACCCTATGTTGGGCTCCTGTTGCTGGTCTATCAACTAAAAAAAACATAATTAAATAGGGTGAGTTTGGGCAACTCAACAAGTAGGTAAGCAATTAAACAAAAATCAAATGAATATGATCTTAAAATAAATTCATTCCATACAGGTGCAGTCAATGGCAAGGTATTAGTTATGATAATGCAATAATGTTGTATGTAACTAATGCATGTTCACAAATTAGATCATTGCCTTATCCCAATCCATTTAGACTCTACTCATACCCAGGCACATCATCCACTATCACCTTGATACACATCTCATTATTCCTATATCATTAACTCAATCCATGCTTGGGAGGCTATCTACTATGCAAACTCGACCCTTTTACTAACTCAATGTGTCTCGATTCCTCTGCACTCTTGGCTTTGTGGCACCCCACCCTCATTGCTCCATAGAAATTACAGGTTCTCCATTCACACCTTAATGAAGTATCAGGTGAGTCCCACAAACTAGGCCATTCCAGTACAAAACCATATACGAATGTTAGGTCAATTGGACTATCCAGGCATCATAGCTAATCCCTAGGCCATCACAGGCTTCATCGCCATCGTAGTGGCAGCGAGACCATCATAGGCTCTATGCCATCACAAGCCTCCTCGCCACATAGGTCGAATCCAACATAGCATTTGTACATCTCCTCGATACCATCACATGTATACATCTTTCAGGCCCTCCATAGTCCATTTTACATATTACCATAGCTCATAGTAATATCTCATATCTTCCATAAAAATTCCATTTTGCAATATATAAAAACATTCTATAAAATTTCACAAAAAATCATTTTTCTTTCTTTTTTCTTTTTATTTTCACTATGCTATAGTATCACTATAGTGACTTATAGTGGCTCCAGGTTGGACCCTGTGGTGTTAAAATTGTGTCTGCATTGCTCCCTTTTTGCATGCTATAGTGCTCCTTTAGTACCACTAATTCTTTTGTTTTAAGCACTTGATTAAATCTTCATTATAATTTCTTTTAAAACTCTTTCACCCTAATTTAAATACAACCATTAATGTAATACATGACCTAAAATCATCATAAAATATAATGAATGCTCGTACCATACATATACTACTACTTACACTAGCTTAAGCAACTAGTTCTCAAACCAATGTTTTCATGTTCTCAACTTTATGGAAACCAAATGAAACTGAATTCTCATTCATAATCCACCAAATTTTAATGCTTAAATTTACATATTTTATATTTTTATTTGACATTATTTTACTAGATAATAATTACATTTGATGAAATACCACACTTAATGGAGTTGGTTGGTTTTTTAGGTATCAAAAAATGCAGATGAAGTTGCAACAAATATGAAGAAACTCAAGTTGAAGGATCAAGGGGATGATACAAACTTTGAAGACATACAGTGTTTAGAAAATGAAGAGGTGGTAAGAGTAGGTAATGTTCCTTATCAATCTCCTACTGATTTGAGATTTATCCCCACACTTAACTTTTGCTCATCCTCGGCCAAAACATAAATTCCCTCTCCCCCAAAAGAATACCAAGGTTGTAATTATCATAAACAAAGAATAATTAAAACTCTTCAAAATACATAACACTTCATGAATAACTCATTTTCACACAACTTACAATCACTCAGTAAGCATTCTCTCTTGAAGATGGATTAAACTAAACAAGTGGAAGCCTCATGAAAATAAACACTTTACTCTCAATTGTTTGAAGGATATATGTCCTGTTCAAATTCATTCCAATGAAAATGATTTACCATAAGCTTACATATCTTCTCATTATCCATCACTAGGATCAAATGCATATCATGAATCATCAGGACTTTTCATGGGTTGTAATGGGGTTTAGATAAAGGTGAGAAATATTTGAGAATGTAGATCAAAAGCCATTGAAATTAGTGAAGCACAAATAAATCAACTCAATCTCAAATATATAAAACATGTAGTGCCACTTGTTTCATCCAGCATCTTTCACCTTTGAATACATGATGTACAAACATACCCTTTCCCTTGGAATTTTGAAAATTTCTTTTTCTTTTCTCTTTTCCTTTCACTTTGACTTTTTTTTTAAAGAACAGCAACATGTTCTATTTCACCAATCATAGCCATTCCACAAATTTTGATACCCCCACACTTTATTTCTTATACACCCATATATAGCATAATGATGACCCATGCTCCACTAGATCTATGGCTTGAGTAAATATATTATTTTTCTAGGTTTCAAGATTGTAACATAGGTTCATAATAAAAATTTATAAAGCTTAAAGTGGCTTAACAAGAGAAAAAATTAATCACAAGGTAGGCTATTTGACTCATGCAGCTAAAAACAAAGAAGGCCTTAATCATGTTCATGTATGGATGTATCAATGTGGTCTCAAAGAGAATCGAGCAAGTTCTAGAGAAACAAATCCATGGAAGAATATCTCTCATGAAGAAAAAGAATGAGATTAATGTGGATGCGTTAGTCTAGAGGCTCAAAATCTCACCAACTTTTGTCTATGAAATTTAGTCATCACCATGATCAAGGAAAATAACTAAACTAAGCAATTGCAAATTGGAAGATTACTTAATGACTTTGAAAGCTCTGACATAGTTGTTGCCATTGAAGTTGAACTTTGAAGGAAGATATTGAATGCTCAAAACTTTAACTTTTTATTTTTTTCATATATATCTTCTATCTTCTATATTTTTGAATGTCTCTTTTATAGTCTGAAAAATATTTTTTCATTGCTGACTGTTGTAGACGTTCAAACGTTCAAAAATATTTTTCTTCACCTTACATTTTGTCTAATGTCTGACTTTGCAATAATCTAGTATTATTTGCTACTTTGTCACTGACTTTTCTTCACTTTAACATTCATGAGTATTGGATGCTCCGAAGTAGCTTCTTCGGTTCCTCCAAAGTGACGAGTGAACAGTCAATATGTCAAAGAAATGATTTCGGATATGCCAAAGAATTGACTTTAGTTTCTCTAAAGTGGTGGAAGACCTCTTCACTTGCGATGATTCTTTGAAGAGTAGGGTTTAGATTATCTGAACCTTTGATGTTTCAGAAAGGGTGACTCCGAAGTAAGGTTTGACAACTTTGAAATTTGCTTGCTAACTCCGAAGTATATTTGTTGACTCCGAAGCGTATCTTGATGATTCCAAAGTGTGTCTAGTTAACTCCAAAGTATATCTTCATGACTTTAAAGCATATCTAGTTTACTCTGAAGTGTATCTTCATGACTTTGAAGCATGTCTGATTAACTCCAAGTATGCTTGAAGACTCCAAAGCGTGTCTTGTTGACTCTGAAAGTGTCTTAAAGACTCTAAAGTATTCTTGATGATTCTTAAGTATATCATGATGACTCCGAAGGCTTTTCTATTAATTTCGGAGCACACCATGAAGAATCCGAAGGCTTTCATGTTGATTCTGAAGCATACCATGATAACTCTGAAGGCTTTCCTATTAATTCTAAAGCATACCATGACGAATCCAAAACTTTCCTGTCAACTCCAAAGCATATCATGATACTCTGAAACTTTCTCGTTGACTTCGAAGCATGTCTTGGCTGACTTTGAAGTATGACTTCATGCTCTGAAGGGATGAACTTTGACTCCAAAGTATCCTTGAAGACTTTAAGATTTTTATTTTCTTGTTTTAAGTATATATGTAAATTATATACTTATTTTTCATTAGCATTTACTTGGTTTCTTCCTTTGATCATCATGAAGATTATTCTCAAGTTAAGTTAGGAAAACATTTCTACAAAATGCTTGAGAATGAATTGTTCATACCTTAATATTTTGCTCATGTCTTTGCTCATTATCAAAATATACTTAGTTAAGAATGTTCATCATAAAAATCAAGCTATTTAAAATAGTATGTTCAACAAATTATATCTAACGGATGTAAAGAAGTATGCATACAATAGACTTCATCTATCATAAGCAAGCCATAGTTAAGCCTATGGTTGTCTGATGCGAACAGACAAAGGAATGAAGATTTTCCAGCAGAGAATTGAAAGGATCGTGTGGCAGAGCAAAGACTTCATCCATCATAAGTGAGAAAATGATCGTCTACTATCAACAGACAAAGCAGAGAAGTAATGATTGTATGGCAGAATCAAAACTTCATTTATCACAGTTAAGCCAATGAATGTCTACTATCAACAAACAAAGTAGAGAAATGAGAACTATATGCAAAGTGAAAATTTTATCTAGTGGAGTGACAAAGTCCTGTTTGTTCAAAGATAAACTCAGTAGATAATCCAACAGACAAAGTCATAAAGAAAATTCATCTATGCCTCAAAGATTAGTCTGTCACTTACAATCCCATTAGATGAAGTAATGAATGAAATCAGTATGTGCTCCAACACTCCATCTGTTACTTACGACAGACAAATAGGTGAAGCGCTGAAAAAATGAGATATCCATGCTTCTACAGTTCAACAAACAAAGCAATGAAAAGGATGATTCATCTACCAACAATAGAAAGGAAGGTTCATCTACTACTTACGAAAGATAAACCAGAAGATGAAAAAAAAATTTCTTATGAATAGCTGGACAGATACTTCGTCTATCATAAGTAAAAGATAAGCAATGGTAAGGATGAATCATTGGTCTTCTTCAGCATTAATAACGTTCTTTCCTTATTAATAAAAAAGTTAGCCATTGCAGCAACCCTCGACCAGAGCTTATTAGGAAATAAGAAATCATCTTCTCTAAGGATGGCACTACAGGCATTTCAACATAAGAGGATTAAGCAAAAGTCAGAAAATTCAAAATATGCCAATTAGAATTTCTTCTATCATTAATATGCTCACCTACCACCAAGGACTAGAACTCAAAGCAGCTATAAATGAAGAATCATTAGAGTAGGAGGAACCAAACCAAGTATTGAGAAAATCATTCAAAATCTTCTTGAGAGTATTTACTAATCTGAGCTAAACCTTCTATAATCTTTCAAGAGTCAAGAACCTCGCATTCAAACCTTCCTTAACTTTCATTGAAGGCTCTCAACTACCTTTGGGAAGATCATTTACTTTTGCATCCTAATTTTCTGAAACATTTCCTTGTGCTTAGTGAGAAATTCTTGTACTTACACTTCTAATATTCATTTCTTGTAAAGTTCTTTGAGCTAGTGGTTGAGATTAGACTCAAGAAGAGATGTGACTGTCTGAGTTCGGACAAGAGATGTTCATTGGGAGCACTATTATATTTCTACTATTGGGAATAGTGGAACTTAAGAAACTAAGAGAAAAGTGTTCTTGGAAGAGTAGAGTAGATTATTTACTCAAACCATTATAGAAATCATTGTGTCTTATTTATTTGTGCATTTGTTGATTTAATGATTGATTGCTAGAGGGATAATTAATCCTAAAGGGGTTGTGTAATAATTTTTAAGTACCCAATTCACCCCTCCCCTCTTGGGTTTTTGCCTAACCTTCGGGACCAACACATGCAACTCCATGATATGTGAAAATTCATGATAATGCAACACATCCCATATGCTCATGATGCTCATGCTCTTATAATTCAAGCTCATATGCAGCCTCCCATCCCTACACCTAGGATGTACAAGCCTAGGTGTGATGCCCTGATATTTTGAGGTATGAGAAAATTTGTTTCTTTAGTTTGGGGATGATTGGTGCATTTGTGTACATAAAAATTTTTCAGAGATTATAAATATAATATTATGTAATCATGAAGAGCATGTACAATAAAAGAGCACTACTAATGAATGTGAATTATGGTTAATTAGGAGGAATTAAGTTGAAAAAATTTCAAAAAGTGGTACAACAAAGGGGCAAATGTACAGGAATCATCACGCACTGCCAGAACACTGAAGATGGAGCAGCTTATAATGCTCCATCATCTCATTCCAACCCCAATTTTGTTTTCCCAGCCCTCCTACACGTCTTAGCCTCTTGGGAAATTCTATTTTTAGTAAATTTCAACCAATAGGGCAATCATCAACTATGTGTAATATGACTATCTAAGGCGAGGAAAATGCAAAATTCTAACCATCGGAGTGGTGGAGAAGGAAATAAAAATTGGGAAACTTCCCCAAAGGGAGTTTTTGCTAAAACTAGTGGAAGAAAGTTAGGAGGTGAGTGATTTTTTTGACTAATTAATAATTTTTGCTAAGTAGTTTTTTAGAATTATGGCTTATGGAATATGTTCTATGGAGAATTAGGGTGTTGGTGGGTTGGAAAGTGATGTAATGGAGTTTTGGAGCAAGCTATAGCAGTAATTAGTGTTAATTATGATGTTAATTATGTTAAAACATAATGTTATGTAGCTACTAAAGGAATCCATATATTACACTTTGCTAGAATTGGGTAAATCAAAAGATGCACTCTAGCTGTTTGATGAAATCACGTTAAGAAGAGTAAAGTGTAATTGGATGTTACTATTATGCCCTTGATTGCCCCTTATTTGCAGTTTAAACCAGGCATACGAATAAACTCTAGATAAGGTTAAATTTTGAAATTGAGTTAGAATCTAAGTTAGTTATGTTCAGAAGCCTTTAAACATATGTAGCTGTTAAAGGATATGCATTTTGAGTGTAGGATTCGGGGATCGTTTCCTTAGTGTCAAATGACTACATTGAATATCAAATTACTACGTTGAAGTAAAAGTGGGTGTAATTTTTTGCTCAAAGGTAAGAAGGTTTCATTTCTCCATGTATCTGAATTGGAAATTTCATGACTATGCATTTTAGGCACCATGGTTTGATTGTCATTAAAGTTTGCCACATTACACATTGGTCATGCTTTGAAATGTGGATTTTATTGCATAATGTCTAGAATTAAGGAACACATGATCTTCATGTATTATTTTGGAAACTACTAAATGCAAGTGCATGTGTGTAATAACTTTATTCTAGCATGACACTTCAAAATTTGACATGGCCATTCATGATATTTCATTAAGGGCCTTAGACATTGCATTCCCTTTTTGATATGAATACCATGTATATAACGGAGTTACTTGACATGTGGAAAATTTTGATGATAATGGAATGTAAAATGTAGCGATTGGATGTTTAAACCTAGCAAATAAAGGAGTAAAGGAGAGTGTGAACAACGAAGGCAAGCAAGGTGCAAATCGTGGGTAGCGGGTTAGGCAAGTTGGGCACTACTGCATGGAACAAATGAACCTAGCATCTAGTGAGAGATGCACCGCAGCGCCAGTGCAGTAGAACATGAGGTGAAATTATTTGTGGAAAATGCAAGGAATTCTTGATAATTTTGGATGAAGCCTTCCTTCGAGGATGTGGTGCATTTCTCGTGGGCCTTGATGATAATGAGAGAGGCCTGGATGGCTGGATATGATATGTCTTGGTGGTGTGGAGGCTTGGATGGCCTGGTATGGATATGGATATGCCTCGGTGGCATGGAGGCCTAGATGGCCTAGTATGGATACGAATACGCCTCAGTGGTGTGGAGGCCTGGATGGCCTGATATGGATATGAATACCCCTCGATGGCATGAAGGCCTAGATGGCTTGGTATGGATATGGATACACCTCAATGGCATAAAGGCCTGGATGGCCAAATCTGATACGCTTGGAGGGCGTAGAGGCTTGGATGGCATGGTATTGATATGGATATGCCTTGTTGCAGTGGTGGCCTAGATGGCCGGATTGATACACTTGATTCCTTCACTAGGTGTGGATGGCGCACCTATGATTGCTATGGGGTAATGAGGGTGGGGTGCCACTGATGGTAGTGAAAAACTATCACAGGCCTGGCAAGCTTCGTAGTCGGGGGTATAGGGAGGAACCAGAAAACATTGAAGGGGGAAAAGGGCCATGTTTGTAGCACTAGTATGACTTAAAGGAATTGGTATGTGTGGGAGTATATTGACGATAAGGTACATGTGGGGCTAAAGGTAATGTAGTGATCGGTTATATATATGAGAATGGTTTATAAGGATGGACTGAGGACGAGGTTATGTAGTAGCCTATATAATTCAAACAAGAGTATCATATTCATATAATATAATTGCATTGGCACCAAATGCTTTACAATATTATTATGCATGTGTATGAGATTTAGATATGATTTCTGATGGCATATTTCCTTGATTGCTATGTTATTGCATTACTTGTTTACCGAGTTGCCCAAACTCACCCTATTTTCTTTATGGTTTAGTTGACAGGCTTGAAGATGAAACCTAACGTGGGTGATGAGAATAAAATATCACATTTTATTCCCTTAATACTTAATCTTTTACACTTTTTTGACTCTTATATGCACTCATTATTCCTATATTTTGATTTAGTAGTTAAGTGCAAAAAGAAGTCAATTGAAGGATTTTGGACAATTTCAGCATCATTTTGTATTTTGGGCATAACTCTCTCATTTGAACTCCGATTGAGATAATTGAAAATATTCTAGAACAGAAGAAAAATTTCTATAACTTTCATGTTTGGAGTTTTTAGAGATAAGGACTACATTAAGGGCAAAAATAGGAAGAATGTTAAATTCAGGATGAAGTCCGGAGGAGAAGCAATAAGGAGCAGAGTGCCAGATGCAGCAGACCAATGCCAACCCACTTCACACCACCACCACACTGGGTAGCAAGGTGGTGCTGGTTGCACCCAACTCCATTCCCACTTTTTGGATTCTTTGAATTTTGCATATTTTGTGTATTTTTGACTCTTTATAAATGGTAGTTTCGTAGGGCTTTTTGAGGATTCTTTTGTTAGGGTTTCGAGAGAACTTCTTAGCAGCTTTTGACAGAGAATCTTGTTCTTATCTCTTTTATTTTATTTTATTTATGATTTCATTGCCCTGCATGGCTAAAATTTTATTCTTGTTTGAAGGAGATAGAAGCTTTAGAATCAATATACTATGAGATCTAATTTGATTTAACTATTCAATTTATACTTTGAGTATTGAATGTTCTTCTTTGTTCATGATTATAATTGTTATGTTTAATTGCTAGGAGGCCTACTAGTTTAATGTTCATTACAATCTATTGCTAGATTAGATATCAAATCCATAATTGTTTGATCCCTCTAATCTGCGAAGTAACTAGGGTTTAATAATTTGCTTTTGTTGCAGTTATTAAATCTTTAGAAGAACATTTGACTAAATTAAATGCAGTCGCATGTGCTTGTGTTATTTAGCTTGATCAATCTCTAAAAACTTTAGGCTACTATTACATTAAATCTTTAACGCGTGTTTGAGGTTTAGTAGTTAGGGTTAATTGGATCGCATGTTTCTAATTAGCTATGTTGAAGGAGAGATAGGAAAAATAATTCTAATGGTGAATATTCAAAGTATGATTTCATTTATAATTGTATCAATGATCAGTTATGAGATTTTGATGGTAGATATTAATTTGAACTAAGGTATTCTTCTCTAATAGATTTTTTTATAATACTTTCTTAATTATATTCAAAAGCCCTCTTTCTTGTTCACATTATACAATAATAAGCTAGATACTCTTCATGAGATCAACCCTTACTCACACTACTACAAAAATTTGAAGTTAGAGCAAGGTTCTAAATTTAGTTGTCTATGACAACACACCAAATATTTAAAATTCCCCCACACTTAACTCTTGCTCATCCTTACACAAGACTCAAATTCACTCTCCCGTAAAAAATTATCAAGGTTGTAATTATCATAAATAAAGAACAACCAAAACTCTTCAAAACTCACAATATATCATGAACGAATCATTCTCAACCTACAATCATTCAGTAAGCATTCTCTCCTGAAGATGGATAAGTGAAACCCTCATAGAAATAAACACTCTACTCTCATGTGTTTGAAGGATGTATGTTCCGCTCAAATTCATTCCAATGAAAATGATCTACCATATGCTTGCATAGTTTCTCATTCTCCATCACTAGGATCACATGCATATCATGAATCATAAGGAATTTTCATGGGTTGTAATGGGGTTTATGGTAAAGTTAAGAAATATTTGGGAATATAGTTCAAAAGCCATTGAAACTGGTGAAGTATAAATAAATCAACTCAAGCTCAAATAAATAAGACATGCAAAATCACTTGTTTTCTTTTGCATCTTTCACTTTTGAATACATGATGTATTAACATACCCCTTCCCTTGGAATTTTGATATATATATATATATTCTTTTCTCTTTTTCTTTCACATTGACACATTGTTTTTAAGAACAACAACATGTTCTATTTCACCAATCATAGCCATTCCACAAATTTTGACACCCCCACACTTTATTTCTTGTACATCCTTACATAGCAAATGATAACCCATGCTCGACTAGATCTATGGCTTGGGTAAAGATGTTATTTTTTTGGGGTTCAAGTTTGTAACATAGGTTCCCAATAAAAGCCTATAAAGCTCAAAGGGGCTCAACAAGGGGAAAAAGTAATCACAAGGTAGGCTATTTGGCTCATGTAGTTCAAAACAAAGAAGGGCCTTAATCATGTTCATGCTTGCATGTATCAATGTAATATCAAAGAGAACTAAGGCAAGTTCTAGAGAAATAAATCCATGGAAGAACATCTCTCCTAAAGAAAAAAAATGAGACTGATGTAGATGTGTCAGTCCAAAGGCTCAAAATCTCACTAGCTTTTGTCTACGAAATTTAGTCATCACCATTCTTAAGGAAAATAACTAAACCAAGCAATTACAAATTAGAAGATTACTTATTCAATCATGTTATGAATTTTTCAAGCTTAGTTGAATCTTGCTCATGACATTCTCAACCTCAAATCATCAGAAACCATCGAAACAAAGGGTAAAACTGACTCTCTCTCAGAAAAAACAATTTTAAATAAAAACAAAGATAAAAAAAAAATATAAAAAATGCCACTTAAACCTCAATCTAAATCCCCTCCCCTACACTTAAACTTACATTATCTCTAATGTAAGGTCAAATGTAAAGAAGAAAAATAACCATAATATAAATGCATAAATAAAAAGGAAATAAGAAAAAAGAGAAACACAAACTGCCTTTGGGTTGCCTCCCAAGTAGTGCTTTTATTTATAGTCATTGGCTTGACTCACTATATCTTTGTTCAATCTGAAGCAATTACAAACTAGAAATAATGAAGCATGCATGTAGATGGGTCAATTCCTTTAATATTTTTCATTATCCAATCAATAGCTCTCTTATGCTTCTTTAGAACCTACACAAGCCTTTCTTCTTATAATGCATTGAGTTTACTAGAGATAATCACAGGCAAGGTTTCTCCATCTTTAAGGAGCATGTACTTGAGGTGATTAGGAAGAGACTTCAAATCTTGAATGGATGCCTACAAAATAGATGGTAAAATGCTCTTGTTAGAAACTAGTAACTCTATGTAAAGATCATTACCTGATTTTGGTAACTTCGAAAAGTCATCCAATGCTACAATAGTTTCTTGCAAATTAGTACTCAAAGGTAACACCTCATTCTCCTTCTCAAGATGTTTACTAATGGTAATTTTCAATTAATCTTTTTGATTAAGTTCAAAAACTTCCTATACACAAGAATCAATAACATCAACAGAGTAAATTAGATCATCATCATCAGGATATTTCATGGCATCATAAATGTTAAACTTGACAATTTCACCATCAAATTCCATGGTAAGTATGCCACTATGAACATATATCTTAGTCTTGGATGTCTTTAGGAATGGTCTTCCTAATAGAATAGGTGCAATTTGATTACCATTCTCTATATCTGGCACATACAAATCAGTAGGAAAAAACAATTCATTGATTTGCACAAGAACATCCTCAACTACACCTTTTGGATAGGCATTAGATCTATCAACAATTTGAATCACAACATTAGTCTTATTCAAAGGTCTAAGTTTCAAAGAAGCTTACAAAGAATATGGTATAACATTAATGAAAGCTCCAAAATCTAACATGGCCTTTTCAAGTCTAGTGTTACCTATCATGCAAGGGATAGTAAATATACTTGGATCTTTGCATTTTGCAAGGAGTTTTCTTTGAATGATTGCAAAAACATTCTCCCCTACTCTCACCTTGTCATACCTCTAAAGTTTCTATTTCCTCTTTGTTGTATATATTTCTTTTAGGAACTTAGTATAATGACGTACTTGTTTAATGACATCAAAAAGTGAAATATTTATCTCACACTTACAAAAAGTCTCATAGAAATCTTTATAGTTCTTAATTTTATGAGATTTTGCTAAAGCCTGAGAAAAATTTTGTACTAGTCTATATTCATAAATAGGTGGAAACTTACGTTGAATTACTTCATTGTCCTTAGGAAGGTCCTTCTCTACAACAACACCTTTTCCTTTTTCTTGCTCTGTTAGTGTGGGAGTTGCTTTTTTTAGCATGTCGTTTTCTTTACCACTCCTCAAAACAATTGCACTCACATTTTCTCTTGGGATCACCACTATTTGAGAAGGTAATTTTCTTGAATTTTGTGTCTCTAGCTGATTGATTGTGGTAGCTATTTGACTTACCAAATTCTCCAAATTTTGAATGCTAGCTTTTCTCTAATTCTCCAAATTTTGAATGTAAGCTTTTGTCTCCTATTGAAATTGCAAAGTGTTAGTGATAAGAAACTTAACAATATCTTCTAAAGATATACCAGAGTTAGAAGTTTGCCCTTGTGGTTGTCTAGGTTTGTATGATTGCTGATACTACTAAAAATTTGAGCAATTTGAGCAAGAGACTGATTTACTTATGGGTTCCCATAGCTGAAATTGGGATGATTCCTCCATCTTGAGTTGTATGTGTTTGAATAGGGATCATACTTCCTTTGTGGTTGTCTAGAAAAACCACTCATTGCATTCGCCTACTTAGTAGGTTCCTCTTGAAGAGTTGGGTACATATCAGTTGGATGTCCTACCATGGAACAAATTCCACAAGCTTTCACTATCTGCATATTCCCTACAGCTAATTGACAAACAAGAGAAGTTAGACCTGCAATTTGTTTTTCAAAGGAGGAAACACTTACCTCATTAATAGGCTTTGATGAAGAGTCTAGCCTATTGCTAAATTGTTGTGAGTTGGCTACAATGTTTGCAATCAAATTCCTTATAGCTTTAAAAGTTTTATCCACCAAAGCTCCTCCGCTAGCAGCATTTATCATGCTTCTTTCAGTGGGCAGAAGTCTCTCATAGAAATACTAGATAAGTAGTTACTCATTGATCTGATGATGGGTGCAATATGCACATAGTTTCTTAAAACACTCCCAATATTCATATAGGGATTCTCATTATGCTGTCTCACACCACAAATTTCCTTCCTAATATTGGCTGCCCTTGAAGCTAGAAAATATTTCTCCAAAAATAACCTTTTCATCTCATTCCATGTTGTGATGCTCCCAAATTATAGATAGTAAAGTCAATCCTTAGCCAAATCCTTCAAAGATAATGGAAAGGTTCTTAGTTTGATTTGCTTTTCAATCACCCCTATTGGTTTCTTACTTATGCACACTACATGAAATTACTTCAGATGCTTGTGAGGATCTTTACTTACAAGACCATGAAAAGTGGGCAAGAGATGTATTAGTCCAGATTTTATTACAAAATTAATAGTAGCATCTAAAGTATGAAACATTATGCATAAAGGTTGTTGATCCAAATTAGGTGTGGCAAGCTCTTTCAAAGTTTGAGTTCCGGCCATGATTCTCCTTTTCAGAATTTCTTTGAGCTTCACTCTCAACTTGTGTAAAGTTCTTTTAATTTTTGGTTTGTACTATAAATCACCTTGATTAGAAGATTGAGTTACAGTCATAAACAATCAAGAAAAATCTAATAAATCCTAAAAAAATAAAAGCAAATATAATTACAAAAAATCACAAAAGCACAAAAATCAACTAGAATGTCTCCCCGGCAACAATGCCAAAAATTTGGTGTGCTATCATAAGGAACCAAATTTAGAACCTTGCTCTAACTTCAAATTTCTAGAGTAGTGTGAGTAAGGGTCGATCCCACAAGGAGTATCTACCTTATTTTTGTGTATTATGAATAACAAAGGGGGGTTTTAAATATAATGAAGAAAGTGTGATAAAAAAAATCTATCAGAGAATAAAACCTTAGTTCAAATCAACATCCACCATTAGAATCTCATAAATAATCATTGATGCAATTATGAATCAAATCATACTTTGAATTATCACCATTGAAATTATTTTTCCTATCTCTCCTTCAACATAGTTAATTAGAAATAGGCGATCTAATTAACCCTAACTACTAAACAACCTTAAACACGCTCTAGATATTTAATCTAATAGCAGCCTTAAGTTTTATAGAGATTGATGAAGATAAATAACACAAGCACACGCGATTGCATCTAATTTAGCCAAATATTCTTCCTAAGATTTAATAACTACAACAATAACAAATTATTAAACCCTAGTTGCTTCGTAGATTAGAGGGATAAAAAATTATAGATTTTGATATCTAATCTAGTAATAGATTGTAATGAATAATAAACTAGTAGGCCTCCTAGCAATTAAACATAACAATCATAATCATGAACAAAGAAGAATATTCAATACTCAAATTATAAATTGAATAATTAAATCAAATTAGATCTCACAGTATATTGATTCTAAAGCTTCTGTTTCCTTAAAACAAGAATAAAAGTTTAGCCACGCAGGGCCATGAAATCATAAAGAAAATAAAATAAAAGAGATAAGAAGAAGATTCTCTATCAAAAGCTACCAAGAAGTCCTTTCCAAACCCTAGCAAAAGAATCCTCAAAAAGCCCTACGAAACTACTATTTATAGAGAGTGAAAAGTACGCAAAATATGCAAAATTTATAGAATTCAAAAGTGGGAATGGAGTTGGGTGCCACCAGTGCCACCTTGCTACCTGGTGTAGTGGTGGTGTGAAGTGGTTTGGTGCCGATGGTGCCAGTCTACTGCCTTCGATGCTCTGCTCCTTCTTGCTTCTCCTCTGCACTTCATCCTGACTTTGGCATTCTTCCTATTTTTGCCCTTGATGTAGTCCTTATCTCTAAAAACTCCAAACATGGAAGTTGTAGAAAATTTTCTTGTATTTCCAAAACATATTAATCATCTCAATCGAAGGTCAGATGAGAGAGTTATACTCAAAATATGAAGTGATGCTGAAATTGTCCATAATTCTTTAATTGACTTCTTTTTGCATTAACCACTCTAATTGTCTCCTAAATCAAACTATAAGAATAACAAGTGCATATAGGAGTTAAAAAAGTATAAAATATTAAGTATTAATGGAATAAATATGATATTTTGTATTCTCATCAGTGGGGTTGGAGCTCATGATCAAGATAGGTCATGACCCCATACCATTCTAGTTGTGTAATAATAAAAATTCTCCTTTTTGGACATTGCTGTAATGTATGTAAATTGTAAATTTATAAGAGTTGGACATGTTATATATATTGAGTCATGTATGAGTTAATTTGTTGGTATGTCATTAGGATGGATGTTTGTGTAAACTTATTGATAGCTACCATCACAATGCGAGTTTTGGTTCTGGACAATGTGTGGGTGTATGTGGTATTATTTGATGTGGATGTTAGACACATAATGTTACATGATGATCGGTTATATAGGTCTAGAAGGGATATTTCAAGGGAGAATCTGTATGAGATTCCTCATGATATTGTCCATAAGGTAGTGCCTTAGGAGCAGGGCATTACAGAGTGGTATCAGAGCCAATTGGTTTCTTGATACCTAGAATAGTGATTGAAGTAAGTCCTAGAATTATGATAGAAAGTTTTATCCAATAAGTGAAAGAATAACATGCTTAGTATTAGTTTGTGAATTGATAGAAACATGGGGGAGACGTTAGTTTACGAAAGGAAAATAGATGGTAAGTTGGATTGATACCTTACTTGTATAGGGTTATATGATTATGTGACATTAAACTATGCAGCTATGGCACCAAGGAAAAGAATACACAAAGGAAAGGCCCTCATGGTCGAAGAAGAGTGACAGAGGTGGCCTACTCATTCTCAAGCCATAAGAGTAATTATTCGAGAGGCTTAATTGGAAGCCCTAAGAGAGGAAGAATACCCTAGATAGAGTAGTGATTCTAGACCAACACCAAATGAAGTGGATGACAAAATGATTATTAAACTAGAAGAAGTGGGACAGCCAAAGGCTAAAAGGGGACCTTAAAGAATGGATGGGCTAGGTACATCGGGTCCTAGTGGCAAAATAGTTCCACTAGTGCATGGGAGGACTCTAGAATTTGATCCCATGATGACGATGATGGTGAGTATAGCACAAACTCTTCAGGAGTTGGTGCAAACACAAAGGAGACAGGTGGTAGAGCCTACCAGGTCGGCTAAGCTGAGTATAAGGCCAGCTAATGTGGGAGGACAAGTCATAGACTTGGTTTAAACTTCCCAAGAATAGTCTGACATGGATTCAAACATGAAGGTTTTCTAGAATATGAAACCCCTAGTATTTAAAGGCCAGAGGGACTACCTAATAGTGGATGAATGGATCTCCAAAATGGAGAAAATTTTTACCTACAAGTGATGTCCCGAGGAACATAAAGTTTTATATGTAGTCTACCATTTGGCAGGTTATGTTGAACGCTAGTGCAATATAGAGAAATTAACTATACATGATGCTAGTGCAGGTTAACCTAGGTGGAGTTTCGAGAGAGATTTTGATACATGCTAGACAGTGAGAGGGCTAGGCAGGCCATAGAGCTCATGACTTTGTATCAAGGAAAAGGAATTGTGGAAGAATATGATGAGCAGTTCAAGTCATTGGTAAGACTTACGCCATAGGCTCAAACAGACTCTTTGGAGATAGCCCAAAAATTCCAGGAAGGGCTAAGATTGTCTATTTGAAGAGATGTAGCCCCATTCATGCTGACTAGATATGAAGATATTTTTGAGTATGCCCATATAGTATAGCGAGAAGAAGCGGAACATACTAAACTAAGGGAAAGGAAATGTCCTAGGGATGGTGATCAAGGGCACAGGAAGAAGCCCAAGAATGATCAAGGAAGTAATGTAACTTCGAAGAAAGTATGTTTTAATTGTAAACAACTTGGACATGTGAAGTCTGAATTCCCAAGAAGATTAGGAGGCCAGTTAGCAAGATCAATCCTAGAACAAACGAGAGGAGAAAGTCAAGTGTTAGAACAGACAAGGGAATCAGGAAGAGGGGGCCAATTACTTCTTTCCTACGTGGGGAATCAGGCCATATCCAACGGAATTATCCTTCCTTGCAAGGGAGGAGTGAAATTGTAGCATCTTGAGTGCCACAACATTCAAAATGTGGTGGATTATAGATGAGGGGTAGAGGATGATGGCTTAATGTGATATCAGGGTGCCAATAAAGGGATCAATGGTCCTAAATGACAGTAGTAATCCAGGCAACCAATGCCCAAGAAGCACAAGTGATGGACCATGAGTCACAAGTGATCTTCTTCTTGTCTATGATTGCATGGCATATGTCTTATTTGATCTAGGTGATCTCAATCATTTGTATCTATTGAATTTTTAAATAGAGACTGACTACCTAAATATCTCATGCATTACATTGTGGAAGTGTCTACACCATTGAAATTAGTTAGTACAACTTATAAGGCTACTATGATATTCCTATTATGATTGAGAGTAGGCAGTTTTATGCTAGTTTGACTATGTTAAATATTGAGGGCCTAGATATTATATTGGGCACAGATTACTTATCTAATAATGATGCTAGGATTGATTATAAGACTAAATAAGTGATTTTAAAGACCCTAATGAAGTGGAAATCAACTTTTGGAGTTTGCCTATGGGTGATGTACTAAAGCTTATATCGGTAGTGAGAACCTTTAGCTTAGTGCGAAAGGAATGCGAGGCATATTTGATATCTGCCATAGATACCCATTCTAAGCATCAACTATTGGAAAATATACCCATGGTATGGGATTTTCTAGATGTGTCTTTGAATGAATTGACTAGATTGCCCCCAAAATGAGAAGTAAAGTTTTGTATTGACGTTGAACCTAGAGCGAAACCAATATCCAAAGCTCTATATGGAAAGACACCTGTAGAATTAGCAAAATTGAAGGTTCAATTGCAGGACTAGATGGACAAGGGTTTTATTCATGATAGTGTATCACTGTGGTGAGCACCAGTATTATTTGTAAAAAAGAAAGATGGGAGCCTGAGATTATGTATCATTATAGAGAGTTGAATAAGGTAACCATCAAGAATAAGTATTCATTGCCTTACATAGATGATCTTTTGGATTAGTTGCAAGGGGCTACAATTTTTTCAAAGATTGATTTGTAGTCAAGGTATCATTGGATGAGAATCAAGCCTGCAGATGTACAAAAAACTACTTTTAGGATGAGATATGGGCATTACGAGTTTCTTGTAATGCCATTTAGGTTGACAAATGCCCCCGCTATTTTTATGGACTTGATGAATAGGGTGTTTAAACCCTACCTAGACCAATCCATAATTATGTTTATTGATAATATTTTGATATATTCTAAGAATAGGGAGGTGCATGAATCTCATTTGAGAATGGCACTATAAAGACTAAGAGAAGAGAAATTGTATGCTAAGTTAAAGAAGTGTGACTTTTGCATGAATAGTGTAGCCATTTTACGCTATGTAATTTCTAGAGACGATATTTCAGTTGATACTCACAAATTAGAGGTAGTAGTAAATTAGCCTAAACTAAGTAATGTGACAAAGGTCAAGAGCTTCTTGGGTTTATCTAGATACTATTAGAGATTTGTTGAAGGATTTTCTACAATTACTATGCCTCTAACCCAATTAACATGTAAAGGGACCCCATTCAAATGGAATGATCATTGTGAGGAAGCTTTTCAGAAAATGAAAAGGTGATTGGTAGAAGTGTCGATCTTGACAGTGACATCTCAATGGGGAGGATTCATGGTTTATAGTGATGCTTCCAAAAAAAAGTTGGTTCTATGTTGATACAGAATAGAAATGTAATAGCATATGCATCTTGACAATTGAGATCCCATGAGCAAAAAAATCCCGCGCACGATTTAGAATTGGCAACAGTAGTCTTTACCTTGAAAATATGGAGACACTATTTATATGGAAAAAAACATGACGTGTATACTGATCATAAGAGTCTAAAGTACATTTTTACCTAGAAGAAACTAAATATGAGGCAGAGACAATTGTTGGAATTACTTGAAGATTATGATTTGAACATTCATTATCACCTAAGAAAGGCCAAAGTAGTGGTAGATGCTCTGGGTAAAAAATCTGAAAATAGTATGGCACGTATGCTCACTCAAAAGAAAGAGCTATTCGAAGTACTGAGGAGCCTAGATCTACATGTGGGGATGAAATGAATAGTTATCCAGATGTGTCAGCTAAATATTCAACCCACTTTGATCGGTTAAATCAGGGCAGCCCAAAAGGGAACTATAGATGAAGAATTCTAGAGATTGGAAGAAAAAGCTTAGAAGAATGAATTACCAAACTTCCTATTGGGTACAGATGACATTTTGAGGTATCGTAATTGGATGGTTTTGCCTAAGGATACTTTAGTGTTACAAAAGATATTAGGAGAAGTACATTATTCACCATATGCCATCCATCTTGACAGTACAAAGATGTATCATGATTTGAAATCACAATATGGGTGGAATGACATGAAAAATGATATAGCTAAGTATGTGGCTAAGTGTTTATTCTGTCCAAGAGTAAAAGCAGAGCATCAGAGACCGAGTGGCTTATTATAACCCATTGAAATACTAAAATGAAAGTGGATAGATATTATGATGGATTTCATTGTAGGTTTGCTAAAGACAATAGTCGAATTTGATAGGATTTGGGTAATTATGGACAAATTGACCAAAGTGGCTCATTTTATGCCAGTTAAAACTACATACACGACTGAGAAGTATGCCTAGATTTATCAAAAGGAGATTGTGAGGTTGGATGGTGTGCCCAAAGCTATCACCTCAGATCAAGGATCCATGTTTACTTCAAAATTTTGGAAAGCATTGCATAAAGCTATGGGCACTCATTTGGATTTTAGTAGTACCTATCACCTTCAGATAGATTAACAAATTATCTAACCCTAGTTGAATTTTCTTAAAACAACAGTTATCATTCTATCATCCAAATGGTTCCTTTTGAAGCATTATATGGTCATAAAGGTAGATCACCCTTGTATTGGACTAAGGTAGGTGAGAATACCTGTGTGTGGCAACAGATGATTGTAGATTCAATAGATGAGGTGGGTCAAATAAAAGAGAAGATCCAGATTACCCAAGTATGCCAGAAGAGCTATGCCAACATACAGAGGCATGACTTAGAATTTCAAGGAGGAGATAAGGTTTTCTTGAAAGTTTCTCTGATGAAAGGTATAGCACGGTTCAGCACAAAAGGTAAATTTTGCCTAAGATACATAGGCCCTTATATTAATAGCTACTATCATGTCACACCTTACATAGGGGCCTATGTGTTTTACATTTACCCTACAATTTCCCCATTTTTACAGAAAATATTCTGTCATAAAATGGTAGAGTCTACCTTGAATAATAAGGAACTATACTTGTGCATGCATTCATCATATAAAATCCTAATTTCATAACTATAAAGTAATGACATAACCATATAACACATATAGTTGCCCATAAAACATACTCATAACTGCCCAGAACTGTAGTTGCATTATGATGACAATAGACATAACTAGAATGATACAAATTCACCCACAATGTCATACATCTTTATCACTATGACATACTTACATCTCATTATGCATCCTTTGAAATCTCTTAAATACAATTATACAAATACATTATGGGATTACAATCCTAATTCACCATACCACAAAGTCAATATCTTCAAATTTTGCTTACAAGCCCCAACCCACAGTTGGGCTTCATTACTTGACGTGTCATCTGAAAAAATAAGGATAAGAAGGCATGGGTCTAGGCAAACTTAGTAAGTAGGCTGAACACAAAATAATATTTAATCAAAATGGCATGTTCAAAACCATATAATGAATAAATATATGATAATGCAATCATGAACATATACCCATGAGGTTCCAGTCCTCATTATTCCAAATACTTTCTACGCCATTTAGGCATATTTACACATCACAATATAATATATTAGTATAATCATGGGATAATCCCCATTCCATCAATTTCATATATTCACAGAATTTTATAAACAGAAAGAAAAATTTGGGGATAATCTCTATCCCCATCCATTCATATATAATAGAGACAAAATTAGGGAATACACCCTACTCCCCTCAATCCACACATGGACAACAACATGCATATTATCAAAATCATGGGACATGCTTTAGCCCATCAAATCCGCACAATCACATAGTATACTTCACACATTCAATATATCATCATTGGATACTCGTTATACCCACTATTCCACCCAGACATACATCATAAAAAGATTCATGGAATATCCAATATCTCTATCCATTCATTCTTACATGCCCGAATGCAAAGTATGAGATAATTCGCTATCCCCATCCAACAATACATTCACGCAAAGAAACAGATGCTTACTTACCTCATACTTCGATAAGTTCCATAGCTTTCCATTCATACTCAACTGGCCCTACACATATCATATAATTCAAAATTCAATCCATAGATGATTCTCATTAGAACATTGCATCACACATTTAGTGTGCATGACTAAGTTATCAATTTCCACAATGGTGTAACATACTACGTACATTGTCAACATAATAACATTCATATCAACACATTTAACATTGAAACCACTTCTTTAATAATCAAATTCATTCAAAAATAGACAATTCCCTCATCCCATTTCATTAGGATCCTAAGGTTGTAATCAAACCTTATGTGCATAACTATTACTTATTGAGGCATTTCATCAACCATCTTGTAGGCATCACTTTATTTAGAATGTTTTAACCATTGCATCATAGAAATTTCATGTCCAATAACATATAATGATTATATAATTCATATAACAAGTCATGAAGCTCAATTACCAAATAATTAAGCCCTTCATTCAACCAATTGGTTGTTTAAACACCTTATACACAAAATCCCTTTCCAACCCTACTTAGGTCATTGTCAAAATTTAGTTTTCTCATGTCCAAATCACCCTAAAACCATTGCAAACAAGCAATTAATCAATTTTCCCATAAAAATAACATTTATTTACAATTTTTTAACCATAGCAATGTAGGAATTTCATGTCCAATAACATATAATGAATATACAATTCAATTAATAGGTTATTAAGTTAAATTACTAGTTAATTAAGCCCTTCATTCCACCAATTGGCTGTTTAAACACCTTATACACGAAAGCCCTTTCCAACCCTACTTAGGTCATTGTCCAATTTCAATTTTCTCATGTCCAAATCACCCCAAAACCGTTGCAAACAAGAAATTAATCAAATTTCCCATGAATCCTTAACAATCTCCCTCAATTCCCCCATAAAGTCACTATTCACAAATTGGGTATATACCTAAGAAATAGAAATTATCAAAAACTTGGGGAGAATGAGTTTACCATCGAGTTCATGCATAGCCATCTTCCCAAGATAAGAGCCCAATCTCAAATATTCCATGATCCATCATAATCCATATCCAAACAAAGTTTCTTTCATTTTTCCATGGTTCAAATAAACTAGGTTTGGGTTCGGGTACATTGGTGACATATTTCATGCCTAAAAAATGATTTTCCTAGCTTAATCTCATGGAAAATGGGTGTGAAAACATAGGCGTGGGCGGGGGAAGAAGACACAGATAAATATGAAAAAAATAACACAAAATAGCTAAAAACATCAGCCACTGACCTAACCCACATTGATCAGCAACATAACACTAGATTTGGGCACCCCGATGCCAAAATCCCTACCCTCCATTTCTTGCATTGGCGCCCCGGGGCCCGTTTGGGTGCCTAGATGCCCATTTTGGCCTTAAAGTAACGCCTTCTGTTTTGAACACAATGTGAAGCTCTAGAGATAGTTGTAGTATTTTAGATCTAAAATTCTCATATGATATCCAAACCACACTATTCTTGATGAATTGTAATGATGATTTAAAGGACTATAACTTTTGTGTTGAATAAATATTCTAAATCATCCACCATCTATACCAAAAATTAGATATAAGTGACATCTTTTTCATATGCAGCTTCTTTTTAACATCCTCTTGTGCTCAAAACACAAATTAACTCCATTAAGTGCAATTCGTATACATAATGTTCCACTTAAATTATTTAGAAAAAATTTTGTTCCCACATGAATATAATCATATGGATGCACTAAAATAAGCAATTTATCCTTGCAAATTAATAAGTATAACGTCAAATAATCATCCCATACATGGAATTTCATAACAACCTCTTCACAAATTAATATATTTATATACATTTTGACATCAAATGATCATTCAAAAGAAATTTGCTAAAATTTCCTCATTTTTAACACCTCAAGTATTACACATCATCATGCGACTTTCGATTCTCGAAAAAGTGTGGGCGTATGTGATATTATTTGATATGGATTTTAGATGTGTAATTTTACATGATGATCGGTTGTACCAGATGGTTGTATAGGTCTAAAAGGGATAATTTAGAGGAGACTCTACATGTGGTTCCTCATGATATTGTCCATAAGGTAGTACTCTAGGAGCATGGCATTACACCATGCCCATAATCAGTACTCATTTGTATGCATATATTTTTATTTCATTATTACCAAGGCTAGCCTTTTCATCCTAGTATTCTCTATCATATATATTCAACACCATTATATAATTATTAGAATCAGCCTTATTGCTAAGGCTCATTTTCATTTATGCACAATTATCAATTCTCATACCATGACTACCATAGACCTCATCATCCAATTCTCATAGCAGGCTGAGATTCAACATTGGCAACACTAACATTCTTCCCTTGCTTCTATAGGTGTGCCCTAACCCTGTTGCTTGCGCTCGTTGTCATAGATTGTCAACATTAATCGAAGGTAGGTTCTGAATAATCTCTCTATGGCAAATTTGTTGCATGCACTATCATTCTTTTAACCCTTCTTTCAATTGACAAATTTCACATCAATCCCCCTTTCTTACATTTTGAGTGATCTAAATTTTAAATTTTCCTTTAAATTGACGAAGCTGGTTCATCTAATCATCTTTCCACTTCTGGAGCCCTCTTTTGCAACTCCCATTAGGCATAAGCACATACTACACCCAACAACCTTCTTCCTGAAGCTCTCTACACCAAGCACTTGTGTATTCAATATTTTCTTTTTGATCTCTAGCAATTTTAGATCATAGTAGTGCTTGCTATTTTGAGAATTTTGCCAAAATTATCGCCAAAATTTTTGTTTTTTCCCTTTTACTCAGATAATGTCGCCAAGGAAAACATAGAGAATGCATTGTTAGGTGAAAATATTAAGATTTTGGGGAAAATATCAAAAATTTCTCCAAATTCTCAATATTTTTTCCCAAAATCTTGGTGAAATGTCGTTGGTGGGGCAAAATTCCCCCCTAAAAATGCTTTACACCCCTTTTCGCCCATTGTAAGCCTCTGAAACCTACCCATATCTTCCCCAAAACTTTTTTTGGAACCCATCTCAATGATTTCAAACCCAAAGAACAACATTTGCATCTTTGATTTGAAGATTAGAAGTCAACAGTGTGACTGTCGATGCCCAATCTCATTTTCTCCCATCTGAAATTGTTTTTCCCTCTTTGAAATCGATAATGGATGTTTCAAAATCCATTTTTGAAGACATCTAGCAAGATCTGGGTGCCTAAAATAGAAGGGAAGAGGAGCAAGTTACACCTCTTCCATTGACAGCAACTATTTTTGCATTGTACCCTTTCAAATCCGCCGCATTTGGGTGTAGATCGCATTTGACGTCTTCGAATCTACTTTCTAAACAAAAACCCCTCTGGTGCCGAAAATTGATTATCAGAGCTCCCATCATGGCTCTATTCACCCATGAGCTCTGAAGACACACCCACAGTGTCGAATACCTTCTTTTCCAGCTTCAAGGTTCATTTTGTATTTTTTTATTTTTTAGGTGGATAATAAATCTATTATAAAAATGATCATTATTTACAACCATTTATTAGTTTTTTGTATAGATTATTCATTATATGAGTTAAAATAAATTATATATTAAGCTTTCTATTTAAATAACCCCTTAGATATATAAAAAATGATTTATAAGAAATTATTTAGTTTAAATAATATAAATATTATTTAATAGAAATAATAATTAATTAATTATATTTTCATATTTGATGATTGGATCAACCAATGTGCCTAATATAATCTCAGATATCAACCTGATAACATTATAAATTAGGTTTAGATCATTATTTTAAATTGAATTTGGTGGTGAGGTATGGTGATAATATATTTCATACTATATGCATATGTTTAACAACTTTCTATGACCTATATCTCTCGTTTAGTAATATTTCATTGTGGATATCTACTTTATCTGCTTCTGTATTATTGGTATGTTTTCTTTATATCATATATATTGATATTTAAAGTGATATTTTTATTCTAAATATGAATTCAAATTTATCATGATTTATTATGAAGTTTTATGAAAGATTTTCTAATTTTTTTATATTTTTTTATATTTTAGAAAATAGTTCAACAAAATTTTTGATAATTTCTCTGAAATTAACAAAATTTTCTCCTTTTAAGCTTAGCAAAATTTTTCCTTTTAGAGAAATGGCAAGCAGTAGATCATAGTGTTCATAATGCACTTCAAATCCAAAGGAAATGTCACATTCAAGGCTAAAAAAGCTTTGAAAACGTGTATTAAGCTTACATGTAACTTGCATCTTAAATTTTCTCATTCGTAATTACTCTGAATGCCTTAGGAACTTCTAAAATTTTCTTTCACAGTTGAAATCTCCATTAGTTGATCACTCTCTTTTCCACTATTAGCCATTTTGAATCAATGGAAAATCCCTTATTAGGCTTATTTTTTTAATTTTTAATATTCATAAATACAAATGATTTTATTTGTGATGGAGTATTGTAGATTGAGATGGATTGACGTTGATTTGGTAGGATTGTGGTAGATTTGGATATAAGATAATAACTATTTGCAACAGGTTTAATGGAAACCATTTTTCATAAGAAAAAGGTCAACACTTCATGTGAAATTAGCCTCTTTAATAGAAGTAAATTAGCACCATAAATGATCAAGTGCCCCATTGTGATCTCAACAAATGATTGGGATTTAAACAATTTATAGAGTATTTATTTTAATTATTTGAACCATTTGAACATTGTATGTTAGCCTTAGCTTGATTGACCTAATTTTCCCATTGCTTTTATTTACTCCTTGATGTGTTGTTACTAATTGAACCATATGAGCTTTCAAAGGTAGCCTTACTTCATTGGCCCAATTTCTGTCTCTCTTTCATTGACTTTTTCTAGGTACTGTTAGTTTTTATATGGCTTTATTACAAGGATAATTGAAAGCATATACAAACTTTAGATTATGATTTTTTTGGAGGGAAATGCAGATTCTTATATCCATTCTTACAAAGATAATTGAGAGCATGTACAATCTGTATATTGTGACTCTTTGTTCTCTTGATCTTGTTGTAGAATAAAGGGAAAAAGGAAAAGAAAGAAAGAAAGAAGGAAACCTATTTGCATATCCATGCATGCTTTAACCATAGAAATGACTTTTTTTTCATTTTTAACAAAGAGAAAAGCAACAAGAGGGAATGAAATATGACATAATTATAAGATAAAGCATAACAATCATACCAAAATATATAGTTAAAACACTTTTAAGTAGTACATGACTTCTTCATAATTTACTTGAAACTATATTTTTAATAAGATCAATCCTTTATGGGAATTTCTATTTCTTGCTAACATACAACAGACGATTTGTAACTAAAGAACTTATCAATTGTAGAAACATTTCCTTTATGTCTAGAAATTTAGATATGGCTTTTTTTGAATTACTTAAAATTAGATTTTTAATAAGATTATTCCTTTCTCATTTCTATTGACATGATTTGACTTTGTCAATTGAGTGACTTGATTTGTTTTACCATTAAGTGCTTTTAGTCCATCATATCACATGAAGTACCAAATGTTGGTTCCTGAAATATGGTTTAACCCAAGAGGGGAGGGGTGAATTGGGTATATAAAAATTCATTGCTTAACCCCTCGTCAGACCATTTTTCTCTTTTCATGATTGTATGTGGTGCATTGTAAAGTAAATAATGAAAATAGTAAAGTGCATGTAAGATAAAAACAAGCAAGCGAATATATAGACAACATGATTTTTATAATGGTATGGAAACCCCGTCCCTACATCCACTCTTCTACAAGCACGCACTCATTATACCTTGGGTTCTACTATATCTCATATAATAAAAATATAAAGTACTCCTAGCACTCTTCTAGATTCTAGCTCCAGGGGGCGTAAACAAGTGTTCCCAACACTCTTCTAGTTTCACAAACTCACCAGGTTACTCACTAGTGTCTAAGATCATTAGCAAACTTGATAGTTTTCTAAAGATCATAAACAACTCTTTATTTTTAAGATTAACTAGAAAACTTATACACTTTTACAAAGAGTTACAATGAGGCATAGGGGAAGATGAAATCTTTGAGAGATCTAGTAATACAAAAGAATCTTCCCAAAATGTAAGGATAATAGCCTTAAGAATATGAAGGTTTAAGCTCAAGGATAGATAAAAGAAGGTTTAAGCTCTTGGCCATAGGTGGAAGGATTTGCATAAGATTAAGTGCATCTGAAAAGTATTTCTTCACTACCTTTGAATCGTCTCATCTTTTCTACTTAAATAGCTCTCTTGAAAATTAACCATTGGAGGAAGATGGTCTTCATTAAATACAGAGACAAAAGTAGATGAACAGGAAATAAATGTAGAAAACCATTCTGATAATCTTCCATTTGAAAACATCATCTTTTAATTAATTTCCATATGCTTAGAGCCATTCTGTAATGCCAACCTTGACATAGAAGAAGGTGAATAGTTAGTTCAGGTAACTAATGAATGAGGAGATGCTACAGCTTTGACTTGCTTCATGGCTTTGGAAAGAAAATAATAAATTATGAAAAATTTAGTTGCTCTACTTCAACCAGTGCTTTATTTCATTTATCTAAAATTAATATCTGATAAAGTCTCTTTCCACCTGGACAGACTCTCTTCATCTCCTACTTTATCTATATTGATTCCAGATAAAGTTGGGCTTCTTCATTTTCAAACAAATGTGTTTTACTCTCTGAACTTCTTCTTCCATCTGCTGCCTTTTCATTATTTCTTCAGATAAGATGAGATTTTGAATAGAGTATTTAAATTAACATCTTTGAGCATATTTCAAAATCTCTGTAACTTAAACTTTCTGAAATATGACAGATGGTTTGAATAAATATCTGCAGTCCTACTCTTAGAAATTTGAATGGTTTTTTGATGTTTGATTCTTGTTTAGCACTTAGAACCCTCAAGCATTTTGTTCTCCTTCAATGGATTACCTATTTTTATCATCTAGAAAGGTTTTGGACTACTTGGAAGAATATTATTGCAAAATTCAGCTATTGTAGAGTGTTGAATTTCTGATATTTGAAAATAGCAGTTTTTCACTGTAGCAAGTTACTGTAGTATGTTATTGTAGTTGCGTTACTATAGCACTACTTTGTCTGAAGTAAGTAGCAAACAAATTCATCTTTGTCTGTTGGTTACTATAGCAATCGCTATAGCACTACATCGCTTTGTCCATTACTTCGTCTACTGATCACTTGAAGCTTTATCTATTGTACTGTTATAAGCTACTATAGCAAATTACTATAGTAATTCGCCTGCTAGTTTGTCTGATGCTTCTGCTTTGTCTATTGCTTCATCTGATGGTTACTATACCATATGACTGTAGTAATTCCACTTCGTCTGTCGTTGTAAATAATTCTACTTCACCTATCACTATAGCATTTTACTATAGCAGCAAACCTACACTTGGAAATTTTTGTACTTTTGCCACATTGTTAACTTGACTTTTTTTATATAAATCAAAATACATTTATCCACATATAAGATACATAAGTTAGAGTATGGATAAATCATTTAAGCATAATTTCTTTTTCATGTAAAGAATATATTATATAAAGCACACTTATCAAAATATTTTTATCCCCACATAATTTGTGGAACATGGATAAATCACATATTGTATCTTTCATTATATTTTCTATTGTAAATCCATATGAAAATTTGCATAAGTTGTAAGATATGAATATGCACTTTAAATCATGATTTTGTATCTATAAGCTCATTTAAGCATTCATTGTTCTCTTCAAAGCACTTTTAACATATGATCGAAGGCATGATAAACAAGGTTGAAAATAATATGAATCAATATAATTTCCCTTCTAGACTTATATCAAGACATATATGCTTTCATAAATGATACTCCAATAGAGCACATATATTTCAAGCATATTTTTCTACATTCCAAACTTTCTATACTAAAAGCATCATTAGGATAAATCAAGTCTTAAGACAAGTTTTGTTATCATCAAAATTATACAATAATCCCAACATTCTTCCCCTTTTTTGATGATGACAAAACTTGAAGACTTGTGAGAATTAAAGGTCATGCTAATGTGCTAATAGCAAGCTCCCCCTATCTAATTGGAATGTGTAATCCTATGGAGTTTGATAAAGACAGGTCATGACATATGATTCTATTATTCTCTTATATGCAAGTCATGACAAGCATCCTTCCTAATATCATCTCAATTTCTTAAACAAGTCATATAAAATGTATGGGATATGTCTTCCCCTTAATAGCTAGAAGATAGGATAGGTAAATGCAATTAGGAACGTGGTATGGGATCAATACTTTAATCCAAAATATTTTGCTATCCTTTACTGTATCAAAGCACATAGAGCAGAAACATGTAAAGCACAATCCACTCTTCCCAAAGTCTTCTTTTGCTCCAAACTCTCCTCCTTTTTGTATTAAGGTTATGACTTACAAATATACATATTTCTTCCCCGATTTTATTGGGTTCCTAAAGAGTTCACAGCTATATACAGATCTTGTTCCTATGCAAAGCATAACTATGAGCATGAGATACAATTAATTTTCAATAATATGAGGATAGATTTATATGATGAGCAACATCCAAATTGTAATTGAAGTTTTGAAGATATGTAAACACTATTTAAGCATGCGTCAATGCATATATCATTTTAAAGATGCATCAAAATCATAATTCTCAATTAAACACACAAAGGACACTAAACTAAAAGTCATATTTCACAAAGAAATTGCATAAGAAACTTTGCCACATCTTTTCAAGAATGAAAATACCATATTTTAATCATATAAGTTGACAAACACACTTCATTTCAATCATTCAATAGTTATGATATGACAATGATCCTAAATGTTGTGTTTGTTTATTTTTTCATTAGTTTGTAATTTCTTGATGTTGTTCAATGATGACAACACCAAATTTTTTTTTTAATTTAGATTGGGATTTTTATCATTTTGATCATTAGGTGATGCTTTGTACAACCTAAGTTTCTTATGTTTCTTTCTTAAGATGGTAGATTGAGAAATATAACTATAAAGGTAATCTCTTTTTGCTCCTTTCAAATTCGTCTATTGCTTTCTATGGACAAATTAGTAGATGAAGTCAATTTGTCTGCTATGAAGAAACCTTGTCCTCATTGTCAAGAGTTGTCTATAACTTTAAATAGACAAAGCTACTTTTTTGGGTGAAAAATAAAAAAAAACTTTGTCTATTACTTATCATAAACAAACTAAAAGATGGAGTAAAAGTACTCCAAATCTCTAACGAAATGTGCTCACCATTTCTTAGCTTTTACATAGCACACCTTCATATGATATATATATATATATGTGTGTGTGTGTGTGTGTGTGTGTGTGTGAATTGAACCTTTCTCAAGCTTTCTTAAGTTCCTTGAATTCGCATGCTTAGAAATTAGCAGTTTTTCAAATATATCTTCAGGAGTGCTTATTTCCTCTAACCTAAGCTTTGGATCATCAAAAGTAGTTAAATTTCAGTGCTTGATTCAATGGTGCTTCATGAAAAATACCTCTTTAATTCTATTGAGATCAGATTTGCAAGAAACATCATTATTTTTACTTATAAGGCATCTAATTATGGAACTTGAATAGAGTGGAGCAATCTGAAATAGATATTACTTTTCATTCTCACTCAGACCACACTCATTCAATCATCTCTATAAATTCTTAGAAATTTTGTATTTCCTTATAAGCTCAATGTGTGCTTTACAAATCTATTCATACCATAATTTATGCACCTTATCAATTAAACAAATCATCCAAGAGTCATATTTGAATATTCAAGATAGGATTTGATCATCAAAGAATTTTATCAATGCATGTTGGCACATTTAATTAAATTTTAGTACTTCTAGAGTTAGATTGGGAAAAGATGTTCAACATCAAAGTTATATTCATTATTCTTAGATTTTTAATGCATTAAGAATCATATAATTTTAATTTTTTTATGAGAAATTTATAGCTAGAACATTGTAGCAATCTCTAATAGCTGAAACTTAGTTTGAAATTTCACTTTGTCAAAAAAGTGCCACTTTGAGGCCCAACAACTCATAGAAGAAGGTTGATTAAGTAAAAGTGATAAAAATGAAAGTTGTAGATATTTAAATTATCTATCTAGGGAATTAAAAATCACTTAATTGTGAGTTCTTATGAGAAATTTATGATCAAAATATGAAAGACTGCTCTAGATGGTGCGAAAATTGCAGAAAACAGCAATGGATGAAATAGACTATCATGTATCATTTGAATTTTCTCATCATATAATTTCAAGTTGTATTTGCTAAAATATTCTTACAAATAATATGGTTATGAATAGTATAAGTAATGGGCAAAGTGTAGTGATTCATGACATGAGCATAACTTTTAAGCATTCACAAAGATTGAAGTTATTTTCTTGATTATTTTAATCTTATGAATTCAAGCCTTAATGATGCTTACAGAAGGAATGGCTAGGCATGAAATGCCTATTCGAGACCTTAAACCATGAGGTTTCCCAAACAGGCTTAATTATACCTTGGGGTTGTAATTATATTAAGGATTAGTTATTTTGCATATCTATTTAAATTTTCAAAATGATTTAGTTCAGAAACAATGAATTCATATCAATTCAAATCCAAAGCAGTTAGATTTATATTTCTGGAACATGAAGAATGTATAGCAGTAAAATGCATATGTTTAATATGCTTATCAATTAAGTATATATCAAGTTTGGCAAACTTATCTCTTTTGTCACTTCTTTTTTCAATTTTTGCATTTGAGCTCATAAATGATGGTGTCAATCTTGACTTTTCATTTTAGCTCTTGATTTTCTTTCTTTAGCTTGAAGTTTGTAGATTGAGAAGATGATATTGTTTTCTCATTATTCTCCTTTTTCCATGTGCTCATTTCAAGCTTTTCTTGCATACATTTGAGAGATTCTTGTACCTTTTCTTTCATTAGCAAAATCAAATAGATGTGATCTTTATGTATCAACTTAAATAGTATAATTTCTTTTTATCATGAAATAGTATGCAATTAAGAATCTAGACTGCTAAACAAAATGGAATACACTTCATCATTTGAATAGATCATTTATTACTTAAACCGTTTGCTTCTTATAAGAATGTTTTCTTTTTCCTAGGTGTCTCTAAAACTCTGTTTCAATTTATGTTTCAGTTTTGTATGATGAATTTATTTGATTTAGATTTTTCTAATATACACTAAACCTTAAGGTTCTATTCATGTTCTCATGAAGCTATATTAGATGCAAACAAAATCATATTAGAAACAAATAAGTACATGAATTAAGTATGAACATTAAAAGAATATAAAGGAGCTTGGGTTAGAGTTGCAATACCTGCACCTACCTTTTGTTTATCTCTGGCTTCTTTAAACATCTTCTTCATCCAGTATCAAGAAGTCATTTGTCCTTTGATGGAGCCTAATAAATTTTCCTTTCTTCATCTTCTTTCTTTACATTTCCTTCGTTCACATCTTCTTTCTCTACATTTCTTTCTTTCACAAGTTGCTTTTCCTCAACTTATGAGGATCTCTCAATTGCTTCAGCCTTTTGTTCTTTAATTTGAGTTTGAGGCTTAGCAATTTCTTCTTCTTCTTCTTTTTGTTGCACCCTTTCAACCCATGAGTCTTTTTCTGTTGGAGGTTG
>JAYJMB010034630.1:0-34724 GCA_036873735.1 Pouteria campechiana
CTATTAATTATTAATTAACATCTATCCTCATCATCCTCACATTACTATAGATATTTCATCCATTTATATAATTTTTTGATAATAAACTTCCTCAAAAATAAAATTTTATAGTACGCCGCATTGTAAAAATTTCTAAAACTTTACAATAGTGAATAGTTACATTTTTGAAATTTCCAGGTCCTTACATGGATGAAGAATCATGTGTTTGGGAGATTTATGGAGTAGGATTGGTGGTGGAATGGGAGGGATTTGAAGTGGGGAAGAGGGGTTTGGAGTGTGGAGAAGAAAGGGGAAAAAAGGGTTTTGGGGTTTGGAGGGAGGAGAGGTAAGTGGCTAGACAAGAGTGGGAGAGAGGGGTAAGTGGGTTTTGAGCACCGGTAGCACAGCTCGCTGCCACTCTTGCATGAATATTTTTTTCACTCACCTCAATGCCAACAACACTATTTGCTACCTGCTAAGGCTTCCCCTCTATTCTAACACCTTGTGATGATTCTTGGCTTTGAAACTTCATGTGTTATTCTCCCCTTCTTCAAGACTTTGTTGAATCACTTTGATTTGCTCCACAACTCCATTTCTTGCATCAAGTGATCATTGCTTTAAGTCTTCACTGGTTTTGCATCTAATTCACTTACTTCAATGCCTTCAACCTATCAGTGATACAGAAGAGAAAATTATTAAATGCAAAAATTCAAAATATAACTAAAACAAACTACCCTAATGCTAACCCATCAACTAAAGCAACAATTTAACTCTTCCTAATAACTCAAATTAACCAAAGGAAGAACAAAACTCAAAAGCTTGGGTTGCCTTCCAAGAAGTGATTTATTTAACATCTAGGCAAGACGAGTTCCCTTTTTACTAATTCCCAAGAAGAGTTTTTACCTGCTTAGGCTAACTAGGCAACTGTCCAAGTTTGTGTCCCTGCACTACTTCAACAACTTGACCTAGCTGTGTTTCCATCTTTTTCACAGAAGCCTCTATGTTGTTCAATCTTGAGTTCACGTTTTGAAACCTTGTGTCATTAGTCTAAAATTGATTTTGCATTGCTTACATGAAATTTTGCAAGGTTTCTTCAAGATTAAGCTTTGGCTTTGTTGGCTAAAAAGAAGATGTAGCTTGGTTCTGGTTGTGCTCATTACTCCATGCGAATTTGGGATGATTTCTCCCCCCTGGATTATAGGAATTTGAGTATGGATCATTCCTTGGTCATTGCTGGTTGTAGAAATTCAGTGCATTGGCTTGCTCAGCATCTTCTGCAAAGTGTTCCTTGGAGGGGCAAATGTTATGTGTATGACTAGATATACCACAAAAGGAACTATCCTTTGCTAAGGTAGGCTATGAATGCTTCATGTTTGCCACCACTGAACACAATGACTTCATTTGCATAGCCATCTTTGATATCTGCATTGATAAGTTTGTATTAGAACTTACTTCATAAATACCTCTTGACTTACCTCTTCCAATTTTCTGTTGGGAGTTGGCTCCTAGCATTTCAAACAACTCATATGTCTTTTTTGAGGTCTTCTCTCCCATGGCTCCCCCTGCAATATTATCAACCATAGCTTGGCATGGTTATGTCAGTCCATCATAGAAAAATTGATAAAGCAATTCTAATGGATATCTATGATGAGGGCATTGAATCAATATGGCGTTGAACCTTTCCCATGCCTTATGGAAGGCTCCTCCATCCAATTAAGAGAACATGGCAATCTTGCCTCTCAGTTCTGTAGTCTTGGCATGAGAGTAAAACTTGGTTATGAACTTATTCTAAACTTTGTCTTGTGTAGTTAAAGAGCTAGGTGTCAAAGTCATGAACTAAGTTTTGGCTGCATCTTTCAGGGTATAGGGAAAACATTACATGCCTACTTGGTCTTCAGTCAATCTTTGCAACAGAAAAGTCAGGATTGTTGCAAAAAAATCATGCATGAAAGTTAGTGAGTCTTCTACAACTATGCCATGAAATGATGGAAGCATAATAAAGTGAATGTGCTTAATTTTATAATTCCTAGCTTCATCATTCAATAGAATGCATGAGGGTGAAATTCCAATGTTATGATGTGCAAACTCTTTAATAAGTCGTTGAGCTATTTGAGCTGGTTGAGTCACACTATTCTCTCCATTATCTACCATGTAACTTCTTCTTGAGTCTGTTCTTGAAGTTCCTCTTCCTCAAGGATGTTCTTAAGCTCAACTTCTACCTTTTCACTTCGATCACTTAAAGGAATCCGAGTTTGATTTAGTGATCTCCTTTCGTTCATTCAAACTCTACAAAACTAAGAAGAAAAATGTAGAAATTTTATACAAATATATATAAAAGAAAAGAAAAATTATAACTAAACCTAATTAAATCAATTTGGAACCATTCCCTGACAATGATGCAAAAAACTTGATGGTTCAAAATATAATACCTCGCAAGTGCACGAGTTTATAGTAGTACAGTGTGGGTGAGCAAGGCTTGGTCCCACAAAGAATGATAACTGATTTATTAAATAAAGTTATAACATAAAACTAACTTTGAAAAGATAAATTGTTGGTTTGACCTAATAAGAATAATAAACTAAAAAGATAATCAGAAATCTAGGGCTATAGAATGATATAGGATAGATTGCAAGTGGTAGAAGGTCTAGGGTTCAGATTTCACCACTTAATGGCTCCCCTTGCTATTTGGATATTAGATTCAACGCTTGCTTGGGTTCGTTCTTTCTATGATATGATTATTACCATTTAGTGTGCGGGTTTACATCAAGTGCTTACACTAGTTCCAATTACCTATAGTGTGTAACATAATTGAGGTAAAAATCCATTACGATCAAGAATTATGAACCAAGTAGAATGGTTGTGCGTTAGGTGTGCGCCTTAACCATGCATAGACAATCAATGAGATTTATGAAATTTTTTATCAAGCAATCACACAAATCGAGAGATCGAGATAAAACCCATCAATAAAAATATAGACTTGCATTAAATAATTAATAATCCAAATAACAAGGTTCATCAAAAAGGGCTACATCTTCACCCTAGAAAGAAATAATTAGCTCATGAAGAAAATAAAAGATACTCCCTTCATGAATAACATCACACTGCAAAATAGCCTTCTTGAATTGCCTTCACTCTCTTGAATCTTCTTCTTTGCTCTCCAAAATCTCCTCTAAGTAGCCTCCTAGAAAAACCCTAGACTCCTCTAAAAAGCTCTCCTAAAAACTACTAAAAATAGGGCTTAAAAACATAGCCTTCCGCATAATTTTAAAAATATAAAAAATATTAATTCTACAATTTGATTAGTCGCTGGCACCGGTGGCACCAACATGCTGATCATTTTGCTCCTTTTCAACTTCAGCTCCTCTCCCTTGCTGCTATATTTTCCTTCCTTCAATGCTTCGCTTCTTCATATTTTCTTACTTTCTCTTCTTTCCTTCACTCTTCCATAAAATTAACATAAAAATAATCAAAGATTGCATGGAATTAAGCTTGAAAATACAAAATATAAGTGGATAAAATTCACTCATCAGAAGCTATGGGGGAAAATGATTAATGAGTGCATGGTAGTGTTTTGGAATTTAATTGAGCATGATAAATCATAAGTTATGCTGATTAGGGTTTTGTAAATAGTGTTTTTAGGGAAAATGAGGAGAATGACTACTAAAACCATGGGATAAAAGATTAATTCAGTAACTATAGTGTTCTAAGGCCTATTTGAGAATGAAAAAGCCAATGATGGACCATAACCTAAGTGAAAGTGAAAAGGGGTTCTATGTATAAAGTGATTAAGTGGTTATTTGATTTAGTTAAGGGGTTTAATTGATTTATTTTATGATGAGTTAGCTATTGAACTGTATAATATGATGGATGTATGATATTGGAAATGAAAACCCTATAAACGCTTTATAGAAATGTCATAATCTAAGTATAATTAGAAGTTTCAGAAAATGCTTCGATGAAAAGTAAACTATGTGTGAAGGGCGCCTAAATATAACTTTAGAATCTAAATAAAGTAGGGTGAGGGAATTGTGTATGTTGGGATATGATTAATGGTAATGTGTTATAATGAATTGAATAATGGTAAGAATGCAAGTGATGCCGCTATAGAGAGTAGCAAACTTATATACATTAAATGTATGATGAAACGTTTTAATGAGATGGGTATGTTAATGGAATTGTTCCTATGTAGGGCCATTGATATATGGATGGAAAGCTAAGATAAGGAACTGTAACACCTATGGTGTTAATTTTCGTAAATTATGTACTTGATTAGTGGAGAAATTCAATTTGAAATGAAATGATTCAAGTATGTATGAAGTGCATGAAAATTTCATGAAATTTTTCCAATTAAAATCTCACGTGCATGATTATGTGACATACATACAAGTTAATTAGGAAAATTTTTGTGCAATTATGTTATTTTATGGGGAATAAATGATGAAAAAAGAATGAGAAAAGAAAAGTTGAAAAATGGAGAAAAATCAAGAAAATAGGGTGAGCCAGCGATTTTGGTGCCACAGTGCGTGTGGAAGGTAATGGCAAGGGGTAATGACAATAGCTAGCTAGGCGCCGTAGCACTAGATTTGGCATCGGCGGCAGCAATCGGTGATAAAAGTCAAAAAATTGACTTTTCAACACAGTTTTCCATCCCATTTTCTCTAGTCCATTCTGTTCTTTTACCCTAGCCATGTTTAGCTTGATTTGTTGCATTTTAGCTAAGAAATCATCTTGCCTAGCTAGAAAAACTTGTGATCTTTTTTAAACCAAAATTTCACCCATTTGAACCATAAAAATGAAAGAAAATAAAACAAATATCAGATTTTCACAAAATAGGAGTAATATGGAGCTGGGAGCTTGGTCCTTTGTTTGCGGAGGACAACTATGCTTGAAAGTGGAGGTAAACTTAACTTCCCGACTGAATTCTAGATTTCTTAATTTTAGAGTTTTGGTAATAGTGAATTTTGGGGCTTAATTTGATGTATATGTTTATAAATTCATGGGGGAAATGAGTTAATAGAGTGATTATTATGATTTGGCATGAAAAATTTTGGACTTCGCTAGATTAGGGTTTTCATGCACAATGAAAATTGGGGATTTCCTAAGTTTGTTGAATTTATCATGGGATAAATTATTAATAAAATGATTAGAATGTTTTAGAAATGGTATGGAGTAATTGGAACCAATGAAATTGAATTTACGATTATGCCTTAGTTAGAGGTTAATGAGAATTCTTATGAATGGACTGTGTAAGCCACAATTTGAATAGATTAAAAGCTTAATTGAGTTGTTTACATGTTGTTTAAATGTTAATCATGTAAGATACTGGATAAATATGTCAAACAAGCAAGGTTCTTGTGATAATTGTTAAGAAACCCTAGTTTGATTAGTGTTTATCACACATTTAATGATCATAGCCCAAGATTGGCTATGAAAGAAATATTAATATTATGTATTGAAAACATGATTACAAATGGTTAACTAAATGGAATTGTGGCTTTATACAGGATGATCTAAGAAGGATGAAAAGACATAGAGCTTGAGGAATGTGGTTTGGAGCTAAAGGTCTGAGGTAAGTAGGTGCCCCCTATTTGATTCAAATGAATGAATAGGGATAGTGGATATCCCATGGTTGTCACAGGCATGTGTGTTTTAGATGAGGGATTGTGGATATACCTTGCTTAGTTAAAATTAATGTTTATCGGGTATGACAAATACATAAATGATTGGGGACATGAAGTATTCCATAAATGGTTATTTCATATATGTGTATTGCTGCAAACATTGATATGCATAAATTTATGCATGTTGGATTGATGGGGTAGAGCATCCATAGATTTAGCCTTTATTATATTTGTTATACGTAAATGTTGGGGATTTGGAATATCCCATAGTCGAATTGGTTTGTGATATAGACATACGAGTATTGGGGATAGAAAGTATCTCATATCCTTGTGTTATTCTTGTGTATGGATACCTAAATGAAAGGGATAAAGACTATCTCAGTACTATGCATGAATTGATAAGAATGAAAGCATGTGTATGTTTGGTTGAATGGGAATAATGTGTATTCCCTAATTGTACTTAAAGTGATGATTATATGAATGAGTAGAAATAAAGTTTATCCCATAAGTCTTGCTATAGTATATAATTTGTGAATATATATATATATATATGAGTGGAATAGGAGGCATTCTGTGAGTTGTTTGTGGTGCCCAAATGGCACAACTATGTGATTATGCATGTATGGCATAGTCTGGTGTATATGGTGTTTGCATGGCACCTAGTTTTGTATGATGAACACAGAGTGGCTAAAAGGTAAGGTGATGTGCAATGCCTGGAGGGTACACTTATGTTATAATTATATACGCTTGAAGGGCATAGAGCATTATAGTGAATTGAGGAGAGCTGGAATCTCCTGGATATATATTAAGGTTGTGTTATATTTGATTCTTATTCTGGGTTAGAACATGTGTATTGATTGATTATGATTCATTATTTTTTTATAACTCTGCTTACTTACTGATTTTCCTAGACTCATGCCTTCTTATGTTAAATTTTTAACTGACAAGTCAAGTAAAAAATCTCAACTGAGGATTTGGGACTGGCAAGTACAGATATGAAGACATATTTGATGGTATGATAAATTGTGATTGGAATCCCCTAATGTAGATATAATTGTATTGATTAAGTTATCATAAGATTATAATTAAGAATTGTATGTGATGTATAATGTATAGTATAATAATGTATGGCATGTCATTTTCATTTAAGTATGATATTGTGATATAATGGTATGATTCCAGGGAAATGCATTGCCATCATAAAATAGTTCCGATCTTGGGCGGAACTGTGAGTATGGGTGTGTGATTATGTAGATATAATTGTTGTCATTTGATTATAGAAATGTAAATTTTAATTGATTTCATACATGTATATCAGGTATAAATGTCTACTATACAGGGTACACTCTGTCGAATTTTAGGCAGGATATTTCCCTTAGAATTAGGAAAAATGTGAGAATATAGTAAGATTTCCTTTATGAAGAAGGGAAATGGTACAGTTCCGCATCGGCCCCAGGGTGGCATGGTCAAAATGCATAGGGTGGGGGTGTAGGGTGTTATAGGAATGAAAAGACAGTATGAGCTCCATTAAGGTAAGTAGGCTTCCTCTTTGGGTTAAATGTGATGCTAAATGGGGATATGGAATATCCCATTTGTTTGTATCCGGGCATGGATGTATGATTGGGGATATTGGAGATTCTATACTTTTATAAGAGTAATGTTATTATGTTTTGTGACTACATGAATGTTGGGGATAATGAATATCCCTTGGATGGTAATGATTGGTGTATCTTTTATAGTACAACCAAAAGATTGTTGGGGATAGAGAGTATCCTGAGTTTTTATGCATATGAGTCATTATTCTTGTGTATGGATGTTCAGATAAAAGGCATAATGACTAGCCTATGTTGGTGTTGGATAATATGCTATATTGATGTATTAGGGATAGTAAATATCCCAAGTTTTTTATTTTTAAGATGATGTAAATATATGAATTGTTAATTAATAGGGACAAGATTATTCCATGATTTGAATGTTATATGTGATAAATGAATGAACATACATTAGTTGTATGTGACATAAGGGTATGAGGTTGTGCCTGAATGGCACCTAAATGGCACAACTTTGGTATAAGGTGCTTGCATGGCACTATGATGATATGTGCTATATATGTGTTTGATGTGGGATATGATACACCTAAATAGTGTAGGTTGTTGTATAGGAAATTGGAGGACTTGAGCCTCATGAGTATACATATATGGTGTGATTACATTGTTAGAATTTGTTCATGTTCTGGATTAGATACTATGGTTTCTAATTAATTATCATTTTCTTTATTATGCCTACTTAATAAGTTGCCTAGACTCACACCTTCTTATTTCAAATTTTTAGCTAGCAAGTCAGGTAAAGAACCCCAACTATGGGTTGGGGCTGGGAGATGAGAAGTGATGATATTTGCTTTGTAGTATAATAAATTGTAATTATAATTCTATAGTGTATTTGTATGTTTTTGTATTCACAAGATCTCAAATGATGTATATTATAACATATGGCATGTCATAGTGAATTAACTATTTTATTGAGATTGGAATTGTATTATTCCAAGAAGGTTGATTGCCATCATGATCGGTTTTGATCCTGGGCATGCAGCTGTGGGTGTGGATGTGAGTTATGATTAGTATTATTGTGTTATGATTTAAGTTAGAATTTAATATATATTGAAATTATCATTTAAATGTTAATTTTAATGATTAATGCTAACTTTAAATCCATAAATTTCAGGGTAGACTCTGCCAGATTTTTGCCAGAGTTTTCCCTTAGAAACAGAAAAATTATAAAGTAATGGTGAAATGCATAGGCATCAAGGTGGGGCATTACAACAACTCATTGAGTTTCTTCAATTTATTGGTTTTGATATTTAGGAGCTCAGTTTTGTCTAGTTTCATCTAAAGTTCTTTCCAAAGTTTTAGTGTTATTCTTTCTTTTTTGAGTATTTATGTTTTCCTCTTTTATAGATATGATGTTGTTGATCTTTATCTCCAATAGAATCTATGTTTTGTGTTGTCCACTTTGACTGAAGTTAATTTTTTGAAATATGGTTTATACCTTTTTATAGCAATATTGGGAAATATAACTGCCAATACCTTAACTATTCACTCATGTATTTTTGCTCATCATAAAAAAATAACTAGTTAGATATGTTCATAATCAAAATCAAGCCTAGTAAAGAGGTTTGGTTTAACAACTCAGAGGAAGATTTTCATGATTCAAAAGTCAGAAGGATCAATCAAAAGTTAGTTTAGAATCAAGAAAGCCCTTTAGAGAATGCTTCAGATGGTAAACACAAGCTTCATAGGCCAAAATATAGTCGTCGGAAATGTTAGTTGCCAGAAGGAAATTCAGAGTTTAAGAGACGACCTTCAGATGTTTTGAAGTGCATCACTAGAACAAAGTTCAAACTAAGTTAAGGTTCGAAAGATCTTAAAAAGAGCTTCAAAAGCTCTAAAATTAGTGCGGCAATGGCAATTGACAAAGTACCCAACCTTCAGAGGGTCTGAAGCTCGCTGGCAAGGCAAGTTAAAAACACAATCTAAAATGGTTGAAATATTTCTAGAAATAACAATTAACCGCTAAATACTCTTCCAAGAGCATAATAGAGGATTCAAATTGCTAGAAGAGTAGTTGAGTGAATTAAAAATGAGCATTTACAAAGACTTCAAGTTTTCTTCCAAGATTTCAACTCCTGAATTAAAAATGAGCATTTACAAAGACTTCTAGTTTTCTTCCAAGATTTCAACTCCAATAGCACTAAACTCTGATATTGCATTCAAAGATCCATCTTCAACAATATTTAAGGAGCTTGAAATCTCTGTCCTTAAGTACTATATCATTCATTGTTCTATTTTAAATTCTTTACAACTTGCCTAAGTAAGAGGCAATTACTTTGTAAAATTTGTTACTGTTTTATCTTTCTGTAAGCAAGGGGCTTGCAGCTTGATATTGTTTAATACAACAAGTAGGAAAGGTTTGTTAGGTCTGTAAGAGTTGGTTGGTGAGCTCAAAAAACTGAAGTATTTTTTTATTAGTGTGTTTATCAACTATTAATGGAACCTGAGTACAGTAGGAAAGACTAACCTAGAGAAGTGGAGTAGAAATCCTGCTTAGGCCGAACTACTATAAAAACTTATGTTCAAGTGTACTGTGTGACTCTTTATTTTATTTCAACACTATTATTTGTAATTTGGCCAAAGCTTTTAAAAGCTCAATTCACACCTCTCTTGAGCTAGCTTAAGCAAGGGACTAACAACTATAGTGTTAGAGAAGTTACAGTGACTATAATAGTACTAAGGAAAAGCATCTATAGTAATAAGGGATAGTTACTATTGATATTGCCTATGGAACTGAAGGCATAGGCAATCCTTTAAAGAGTGTAGAAAATTTTCAGCTATAATAACTACTATAGTACCAATGCTATAGTAATAAAGATGGTTACTATTCATAGTGCTTGCAAAAACTAGAGGCACCTAGGTGGTGCTTCAGCAACAATGCAACTCTTTGATGATTCGCAAATGATTTTCCAAGCACCTACCACTTTTGCTATAGTACTATAGTAACTAATATAATATTGACTATAGAGATGGTTACTATTCATATTGCCTACCAAAATCAGAGGCGCCTATGATATTGCCTGCCACTTTAATGGTAGAAATTATAATCGTTGAAATGCCTTGAAATCTTACCCCATTGTCTCCAACCACTAGAAATGGATGCATAACTATAAAAGGATTATACTTTGCACATTATAGAGAAGGATTCAAGTTGTTATAGAAGATCATTGAGCTTTAATCTTCAAATTTCTTTGCAACCTAAAGCAAAAGCTTTCAACCTTCATCATCTCTCATTCAAGACTTTCTACAACAACATAAAGGGAAGATCATCTGCATGAAAGTGAGCTTTAAGGATTAAGAAAGTTTTCCCTATGCTCTCATTGATACTCATTCAAAAGTATAATTTCTTTCTTTCTTATTCCTATTTTGTGTGTTTCCTTGAGTTAGTATTGGAGATCAATTTCAAGAAGAACAGGGGTGAGTTTTGGATTGTGTCTCACAATGAAGTTGTTGAGTTGTATTTATGCTCTCTAGAGTTGGAATCTAGAAGAATACAAGAGGAGGCTCTATGTAGTTAAGCCTCCTTGAGCTAAAATTTAGAAGAGTACTAAATTGTATTGTGTTTAATCTAGTGGAACCCAAGACACAAAGGGTGTGTGCTTATAAGACTGGAGTAGGGAGGTTATCCCAAAGCACTATATATCATGCCTATTATTTGTGCTTGGATTATTTGCTTGCTTTTCATTTTCTATTGCATATACTTTAGCAAATCATCCTAGTCAAGGGAATTGATTAAATTGGGGCTACAGCAAGAAACTTTTATAAACCCAATTCACCCCTTCCCTCTTGGGTTAGTCATGCCATAGGGACCAACAAGTGGTATAAAGTAGGCTATGTAATTATTTATAGAGATTCCATATGGCTAACCCAGTATCCTTATCATCTATGTTTATTGAGGAAGAATTCGCCACCCAACTTTGATATTTTGATGAAATCAATTATGTTTATTGGAAGAAAAGGATGGAAACCTTTCTTTTAGCCAATGACTTTGAAATTTGGAGAATAATCTACATTGGCACCATTGATGATGATGTGAGAGCAAATTCTTTAAATGCTAAGGCCATGAATGCCTTACTCAATGCTCTCTTCCCTACCATAAGCAAATATGTCTTAATTTATAAAAGTGCAAAAGAAATTTGGGACAAGCTTAAGATAATTTGTGAGAGGCAAACTGAATTGCTATCAAATGATATTAACCCTTCTATTTAGAAAGATTTGGATATAGGAAAAGAAAAAGATTAAGAGAAAGAGGAGCAGAAAATTGAAGACAATATAGAAGTCAAATGCATAGAAGAACTACCATAACTTGAGGGGGGAGCAATCTCAAGATGAAATGAAAGTGCAACAAATGAAAGATATTACAAAAATGAAGAAAGAATGAAGGAAGCCAAGTTAGCAAAGAAGAGGTTGTGGATAAAGAAAATCATGAGGAAATCAAAAGAAATCAAAGAAATGCAAATGAAAGACGTAATGAGAAGAATGAAGGGAATAAGAAGAAGTAAAAAAATAGAAAAGAAGAATGAGTTTGAAAAGAGAAAATCTTCTTATTAGAAGATGAGAATAAATTGTCTTCTTTAAACAATTATGAACAAAGAAAGAAATTATCAAGAAGAAGAAAATTCTTTCCTTTAAAGGTTTGCACAATACTATCTCATCAAGCAATTACAATTTAGAGAAAAATGAAGATGACAAGAAGAGAATGCCTCAACCTAAATTCAAAGACAAATGGCTTCTTAATAATAAATGAAGAAGAAAATGTTCAAAGAAGCCACTGGTGTCACACCTAGGGTGCTAAAAATGAGGAAATTTTAGCAAATTTTTCTTGAATGACCATTTGATGTTAAAACATATATAAATTTTTTAAGTTGTGAAGAGGGTGTTATGAAATTCCATGTATGGGATGATTACATGACGTTATACTTGTTAATTATGAGGATAAAAAGAAGCTGCATATGAAACAGGTGTCAGTTATATCAAATTTTTAGCATAGATGGAGGATGATTTGGAAAAAATGTTCAACATGAAAATTATGGCCTTTTATATTATATTTACTACAACTATATTTAGAGCTTCATATTGTGTTTGAAATAGAAGGTGTCACTTTGAGGCCAGATGACTCATAATAGAGGCTAAATTAGAAAATGTATTAATATAAAAGTTGTACCCTTGAAATTATCTTTCAAACTTATCAAGAATCACATGGTTTTGACATTGTATGAGGAAGTTATGGTAGAAGTACCACAATTGCTCTTGGCAAGTAGTGGGTTGGGTGCCTGAGCACTGGTTGGCGTGGGTCAAGTCGGTGGGCTGACTTTTTTGAGTTTTTTACATTATTATCTCTTCCTTTCTCTCCCCCATGCCCTAGCCATGAAACCCAACCCTTTAGATGTGGGTTTCTTGCCATTTTAGCTAGGAAATCACCTTGCCTAGATGAATAATCATTTGATATTGTATTTAAACCGAGGTTCTATTTGTTTGGATGATGAATTCGTCTTTATAGGATTTCTGGAACACTGATTTTGGGGAAAATGGTAGAATTGCTATGAAAATCATGGGGGAAATGATTAAGTGGTTCCTTGTAGTGTTTTTGGAGTGATTTAGACATGAGAAAATCTAGTTAAAGGGTTGTTCATGAAGTGTATAGCACCCTAATCAAACAATAAATGATGAACATTGTGTCTTAAGCATGGCTACAATAGTTTAATAAAATTTAGAGTTAAATTAACTTGCTATAGAGGTTAACTCATGGTTATCGAAGTTAATTTATTGTTAATTATTACTGTATGTAATTGGAAATTAGTATAATCACATAGTAGCTCTCAGGTAGCCATTGAACTAAGTACCTAAATGACGCAAATTGATACATGAGATGATGATTAAGAATTCTAAATTGAGTATTTTAATAAACAAAACCTTTAAAGGGTGATTTAATTGAAAATCCCCAAATACGACCCAATTGGAATCTTGAACTGAAATGAGTACTGATTCCTAACCAAAATTAGTGATTGAGATTTATAATTGACTAATGAGATATTTAATATATGTGTGAATTGAATTGTGATCCTTGTGATATGTATAGGGCTAGTTGAGTATCAATGGCGAAGCTATGGAACTTAAGGAGTTATGGAACTTGAAGAATTACGAGGTAAGTAAGCATTTTTTTTATGTTGGATGGGGTTATTGATTATCCCATGATTGTGCATACGAGCATGTATGAAAGGATGAGAATATTGTATATCCCATGAATTTTTGTGTGTTGAAATGTTGTATGAATTATGGGGAATGTGTGACAGTGTGAAATGTTTGGGATAATGTATATTCTATGATCTTATTTCTATTACATGTAAATGGATGACTTAATGGGGATAAGGAATATCCTAGGATTCTCCTTTCGGTTGTAAATGCATGGATGTGTGGATGGATGGGGATAGTGAGTATCCCAAGGGTTTGCATAGGATGTTGTCTACTAAGTTATGTGAATGTGTTTATTGATGGAATGGTGTGCATTCCATGAATTTGTATATGAGCATGGTAAATAAATTATTTTAACATAAAATTTGCATGGATATATTGTGAGATAACATGATGGCATCGTTATGACAAGATAAGCTTTATGCCTATATGGCATAGTATGATATGGTGTGCCTGAATGCCAAAGTTATGATATGTTACAGTGGCTTAGATGTAATGTGAGGTGCTTGGATGGCCTAGTTATGATGTATGATCCCTTGATGGCACGATTGTGATATTATACACCCTAATGAAAGAATATAGTATATATAATAAAGATGTGTCATTTGTGATGTGTGAATACGCTTGAACGGAGTAGGGTGTTGTATTGGAATAATGAGGATTTATGCCTCATAGTATAATTGTAGTGTTATGTTTGTATTTATGGATTGGTTTGAATATGCTATAATTTGGATTGATTATTATTTTCTATTATACCTACTTACTAAGTTCGCGCAGATTCATGCCTTTATTTTAACTTTTAGCTGGTAGGTCAAGTAAAGAAACCCAAATGTGGGTTGGGGGTTGTGAGCAAGATGTGAAGATGCCTTTTTGTGATATGATAAATTAGGATTGGAATCCCATGTGTGTATGTATATCTATAATTAATAAATTTCAAATGATGTATATTAAAATGTATTGCCATGTCATAGTGATAGATGTGTATGATATTATGGATGGATTTAGTATTATTCCGGTTATGCTCATTATCATCACGATGCGACTATGGTCCTCTGCAACGGTGGGTGTATATGGGCGTGTGTTTTATGATTTATGTCATTTCTTTAATTTATTGAAATTATAGTTTTATATGATAATTGATTGCATAAGTTTAGATTAATATTTTACGGTAGACTCTGCTAGATTTTTGGCAAAATATTCTCTTAAAAATAGAAACTTTATAAGGTAATGATCAAACACATAGGCTCCTAGGTGGGGTGTAACATAATGGTATCAAAGATATGGTTCTCTCTTACCAAGGCAGTATGGTATGTGATAAATCCCCAAATCGTGATGATAATGGTAAGAAAGAGTTAGGAAATGATAGGCCTAATACAAGTCTAGAAATCTTTTTGGCTCATGAGGAAATGCACTTAAGAGCCTAAATGACCCTAATATGGAATGAATTTGATAGCGCTATGATAGCACAAATATAATTTCAATATATGACTAGGGTGGTGCATATGGCCACCGTATGTGAATGTGTGAATATTATTGCATATGGTATATTTGAATTTGAAAGAATTAAACTTTGAAGTTTCATGAATACGTGTTGGAAAATGAAATTTAGTTCTATTTATTTAATTGGTTTGTGATGAAATCATTAGATTCCTAGGTCAAAATGGTTATGTGAATCCTTCATGGTTATTTGATTAATTTGATTGAACATAGTGTCTCATGGCATAATTCCTAGATGTTTATCTAGGTAAATGGCCCTACTCTTGTGTTTTGTTGAGTTATGTATTTAACCAAGAAGTGAATGAATTCTATAATGAATTGTATGCCATGAACTTTGAGTGCCACTTGATGGACTCTATGAATGTGAATATTTGTTGTAAATGACGACATGTCCATGCATCATTGAGTAACTCTGTTTATGAGAATTTTGATTGAAGGGATTGTTATGTGTGTTATAATTATGAATGGCAAACTTGTGTGTTTTTGTGTGTTAGTTGACATTAGATTCTACTATGGTTGAATTGAGCTACTTTGATTGATCATGTGATTAATGAATTCATGTATTACCGCATGTGATTGACATTGAAATTTGGCTATGAGGCTGAGTTGCTCTGATTGATGCATTTGACTAATGCAAATTTGCATACATGGGATGTGCATTTATGCGTGTATGAATTGATGTGATATGCTATATATGGTGCCTGAGGAGTATGATAGTTGGAGGCATGGTATGGTGATGGGTTGATGCTATGGAGGGGTGAATATGGCACGGTGTGATGGAAGCCCACCGGAAAATCTACCGATATGGTATGATCATGCCTATATGGCACAGATGTGGTGTGATGAATGCTGGGAGGGGAGTGGCGGCCTTACCACCTATAGTGGCCTAGATCCGATAAGACACTCATGAGGTGTGTGTGGATATGCCTTAGCAATGATTCGATAAGTCAACCATGGGATGTGTATGGATCGTAGGGGCCCGGACACGATAGGCATCCACGGGGGTGCCGCCATGCTATGGTGGGGGCATGGTTACAGATATCCGATAAACATCCTCGGGGTATTACTATGCCTTGGTGGTGGCATAATTATGTTTGGTATTGCTATGCCTTGACAGCACAGAGGCCTAGGATGGCCTAAGGCTTGACTGTGATGCCTAGATAGCCCAGTGTAACCTAAAACTTGCCTAGGGTGGAGGCCTAGATGGTCTGTTATTGAGATGCCTAGTTGGCATGGTGGCCTAGAGGGCCTAGATTGGATATAATTGGCATGAGATAATTATTACCTGGATTACAATTTAAATGTTGAGGTTGGATAGCCTAGATTTTGGGATAGTAGATATTGTAAGCATTATGTTGATGTTGCATCAATGTTGCATTGTTATTGTCATACACTGTTATGTTCCATGCTAAAGAACTGCTATGTTTTGGATTTAATGAAACTATAACTAATAAAAAGTACTACAAAATGGCATGAGGCTTGGATAGCTTGGATATGTTATGACACCGTAAGGTGTGGATGAGCCTTGATTGCATGGATATATGAGCCACAGAGGGCAGTGGTAGAGTTGTTGTGGGCCTGGTAGGCTTCTTAGTTAGGGATATGGGGATAAAGTAGGGCACATCATGGTCGGTTGCTTTGATGAATTGTGTATGACTATGTGTCATGAAATTAATGTATGATTCCTAGGTTTGGGCGATTGTAAAGTCATGTATGAATATAGTAAGTGTGAATAAAGCTACTTTAACTTTCATAAGTAAAGCATGTGTTTATATTTATATTGATTAAAGTGGAAGATTTCATGTCAACTTGATTATATTGACACTCTGAGCACCTTAGATGAGGGATTGTGTAAGTGTTATTGTTAACAATAGTGAACATTTCATGAATGATCATGACATATGATCAGAAAGACACAACTTAATTGGTGTATCAAGTCTACACAGATCCGCAAGGTGTGAAATAATCTTAATGAGTGGATTTGCAAATTTATCAAAATGACAAGAACCAATTGATGCCTAAGTTTCAAAGACAAAACCTTTTTATAAGGGGGTGCTAAAAATCCTCGAGGTATCACCATGCCTTGGTGGTGCCAAAAAAGAAGAAATTTTAGCAATTTTTTCTTGAATAATCATTTGATGTTAAAATGTATATAAATCCATATATTTGTGAAGAGGCTATTATGAAATTCCATGTATGGGATGATTACATGATGTTATACTTGTTAAATTATGAGAATAAAAAGAAGCTACATTTGAAAAATGTATCACTTATATCCATATTTTGGCATAGATGGAGGATGATTTAGAAAAAGTGTTCAACATGAAAATTATAGCCTTTTATATTATATTTATTATTTATCAAGAATCATGTGATTTGAATATTGTATGAGAAGTTAATAGCTAAAATACTTCAATTGTCTTTAGAGCTTCATATTGTGTTTGAAATAGAAGGTCTCACTTTGAGGCCAGATGACTCATAATGGAGGCTAAATTAGAAAATGTTATCAACATAAAATTTGTACCCTTAAAATTAACTTTTCAACTTAACAAGAATCACATGATTTTGATGTCATAGGAAATTATGGTAGAAATACCGCAACTACTCTTAGAGGACAATGGGTTGGACATTGGAGCAACAGTTGGCATGTGGGTTAAGTCGGTGGGTTTACTTCTGTAAGTTTTGTTTCATTAATATCTCTTCCTTTGTCTTCCCCACACCCTAGCCATGAAACCCAACCCTCTAAACATGGATTTCTTACCATTTTAGTTAGGAAATCACCTTGCCTCGATGAATAATCATTTGATATTGTATTTAAACCCAAGTTCTATCTGTTTGAATGATTAATTTGTCTTGCTAGGGTTTTGGGAACACTAATTTTGGGTAAAATGGAAGAATTGCTATGAAAATCATGTGAGAAGTTATTAAGTGAGTCCTTGTGGTGTTTTTGGGGTGATTTGTACATGAGAGAATCTGGTTAAAGGGTTGTTCATGAAGTTTATAGTAGCTTTCAAATAACCATTGAACTAAGTACCTAAATGACACAAATTGATAAATGAAATGATGGTAATGAAGAAAACCTTAAAAGGGTAATTTAGATGAAAATCCCCAAATTTGGCCCAATTAAAATCTTAAATGGAAATGGATGTTGATTCCCAACCCAACCAAAATAAGTTATTGAGATGTATAATTGACTGATGAGATATTTAATATATGAGTGAATTGAATTGTGATCCATGTGATATGTATAGAGCTAGTGGAGTATTGATGGAGAAGCTATGGAACTTAAGGAGTTATGGATTATGAGGTAAGTAAAGATTTGTTTCTGTTGGATGGGGATATTGATTATCTCATGATTGTGCATACAAGCATGTATGAATGGATGGAAATATTGGATATCCCATGAATCTTTGTATGATGAAACGTTGTATGAATTATGGGAAATGTATCACTGTGTGAAATGTTTGGAATAATGTATATTTTGTGATCTTATTTCTATTACATGTAAATGGATGGCTTTATGGGGATAAGGAACATCCCAGGATTCATCTTTCAATTGTAAATGCGTGGATGTGTGGATGGATGATGATAGTGAGTATCCCAGGGGTTTGCATAGGCTGTTGTTTACTAAGTTATGTGAATGTGTGTATTGATGGAATGAGTAGCATTCCATGAATTTGTATATAAGCATGGTAAATAAATTATTTTAATATAAAATTTGCATGTATATACTGTGAGATGCCAAGATGGCATCGTTATGACATGATAAGTTTTATGCCTGAATGGCATAGTATGATATGGTGTGTTTGAATACCATAGTTATGATGTGTCGGAGTGGCTTAGATATAATACGAGGTGTTTGGATGGCACGATTATAATGTAAGATGCCTTTATGATATTATGCACCCAAATGATAGAATATAATATATACAATAAATATGTGTCATTTGTGATGTGCGAATATGCCTAAATGGCATTTGGTATTTGTATTAGAATAATGAAGACTTGGGCCTCATAGTATGATTGCAGTGTTACATCTGTATTTATGGTTTCATTTGAATATGCTATAAATTGGATTGATTATTTTTTTCTATTATGCCTACTTACTGAGTTCACCTAGACTCATGCCTTTATTTTAATTTTTAGCTGGCAGGTTAGGTAAAGGAACCTAATTGTGGGTTGGGGCTTGTGAGTAAAATGTGAAGATGCCTTTTTATGATATGATAAATTGGGATTTGAATCCCATATGTGTATGTATATTTGTAATTAATAGATTTCAAATGATGTACATTCAAATGTCTTGGCATGTCATAGTGACAAATGTGTATGATATTGTGGATGGATTTTGTGTTATTCCGGTTATGCTTATTGCCATCACAATGCGACTAAGGTCCTGGGTAGTGGTGAGTGCATTTGGGTGTGTGTTTTATGATTTATGTCATTGCTTTAATTTATTAAAATTATAGTTTTAGATGATAATTGATTGCATAGGTTTAGATCCTAATATTTTAAGGTATACTTTGCCAGATTTTTGATAGAATATTTTCTTAAAAATAGAAAAATTATAGGGTAATGGTTAAACACATAGGCCCCTAAGCGGGATGTGACAAAAGGCCAAGGAGGAAACATAAGTATAGGTATTATAATCCTAGCTCAAACCTCCTTATGCTTTTCATGTTTCATATTTAAGGCCTTTATGCACTTATTTCTCATATAACACCATCTTACTGATAAGCGAATTTTTTTAACTTTTATTATACATCTTTTAAGCTTTTATTAGCTACTTCTTGAGATTTTTAGGAAGTTTTTATGTGTGGTTGTGTGTTACTTGTAGGACATTGCAACTGAAGAAAGAGGCAAAGAAAACATAACAAATTGATGAGGATAAGGAGTCAGCAATGGAGCTTGAAGGAAAAAGAACAGCAACTACTAGAAGAGGGAATGCAAACTTCAGACAGCAAGCTGGGCACCATAATGCCTCTTAAGAATGTTTTGAAGTGGCATGCTATTAGAAGCTTGGGCATTGTAGTGCCCAAGCATGTCACCATAGTGCCCATAAAATTTACATGAAGAATGTTGATGCTTGAAGCTTGGGCATTGCAACACCTAAGCTAGGTGCTACAGTGCCCACAACACTATCTGGAGGAAAATAAGGGACAGAAGCATGGGTGCCACAATGCCCAAAATATGTGGCAACCCAGTAATTTTTAGCAATTTATTTTCTTTGTATAAATTGTGTTTTAATATGTGGAGAGGTGCTCTATAGCCCTACGTTTTGGTTATAAAAAGATGAGAATACACAAAGAAGTGAGCTTTTACAAGGGAAGTGAAGTAAAAGGAGTAAGGGAAGAAGAAAAGACTTCAAGTTTTGCAACATGCATATCAAGAAGAGTGTTTCTTTTATTTTTCTTATGAACTAATTTTGTTTTTCTAGAGTGATGATGTAGCCCTTATGGATATTTATATCAAGTAGGGATTGTTAGTTAATCAATTCAATTTTATTTTGTTTTATTCATTATTTTTAAAGCTATCATTTGATTTATTTAATTGCTTGATTACCAATTATATGAATAGAATTGATTGTTTGAGACATGGTTATGGTAGACACTTTATGCTAAACTATGCAAAAGCTCTCTTGAATGAATGAATAGTTAGTTATGGTAGACGCCTTATACTAAACTATTCTATTTGGTTTATTATAGTTCTTCTGATCTTAATGGATTTTCAACCTCAATTACACTACATGCCATAGGTAATTAGATGGGTGAAAATACTTGATTTAAACCTAAATGCCTAATGACAATAATTATATATTAGATAGAATGAACCTAAGATAATGAATTGAATCCAACATCCCAACGACATATGATATTAGTGAGTAGTGAAATCGGATCCCTAGATTCTTGCATCTTGCAAAGTTTCTCTTACATTACTCACTATTTTAGTTATTTTCTAAATTTTATACTTGATTTACTTAGTTTACTACACATCTTGTTAATTTAAGTTTTCTGATTAAAAGCAGCTAGGTTAATTTGAATTAATTTGATCAATTCTTTGTGGGATCGACCCTTTTTTTTTTGCACACTATGCTGTGGTAGACTTGTGCACTTATGGGGAATTAGAATTTGACCATCAACATTTTAGCGCAGTTGCTAGGGAGTTGATTTCAAATCAATTAAATTAATTTAGTTATAATTTTCCTTTTCTTTAGTGTATTTTACTTTATTTAGGATGTTTATTTCATTTAGTTGTTCTTTCTTTCTGTTTCAAGGCTGTGAATGCATGGAAGACGATTGTTGAGACTAGAGTTAGTACATAAGCTAAGAAGAAGAAGAACAGATGGGAGAAAACATAAAAAATAAGGTGGCTTAACAAGCACAATAGTTGATCAATGAGTTTGCATGCCCTACTATTGGGATATCACCTTCATGCGTTTTTTTAAATGATAATGCAAGGAATTACAAGCTCAAACATATTCATTGGAATATACTCCCTCCTTTCCATGGTGTTGTAGCAGAAGACCATTTAATTTTTATGCGTGATTTTTATGGAACCATACAAACTTTTCCTTTGAAGGGACTTATAGAGGATAAACTACATATGAGATGTTTTCCATACATCTTGAAGGATGCAACAAAAACCTAGTTCATGTCATTGGCTCTTGGTTCATTAACCACATGGGATGCAATTTATAACAAGTTCATTGGTAAATTCTATTCTCATGTAAAAATTACAAAATTGAGAGGTAAGATAGTAACTTTTGCTCAAATGAAAGGTGAGGCATTCCATGAGGCTTAGGAAATATTTAAAGTACTGCTTATTCAATGTCCTCACCATGGTTATCCTTTAGAATTGCTAAATCAATTTTTCTATAATGGATTAACACAACCATGCTAAGACATAGTTGATAATGCTACAGGTGGAGCAATGGGGGAAAAGAACCCAGAGAAAACTTATGATTTCTATGAGATGCTTGGGGAAAATAGTAGTAGAAAAGAATTACAAGTAGGTCTAGGGGTATGTATGAAGTGAATTCTAATACTGAACTTTCTATGCAGGTTTTAGAGCTTGCAAAGTAGACAAAAATAATGTGCTTTATGATGATGAACTAGAAACAACCTGCTCCTATTGAGATATCTTCCATTTGTGACAATTTTGCAGATGTTTTGAAATAAGTGAATGCGATGAACTTTTACAACTAACGGCCCCATAATGATTCATATTCGAATACCTATAATCTTGGTTGGGGAAGTTATCCAAATTTTTCATGGAATCATAATCACAATTAGAATCAATCTGGAACTTCATTTCAATTGAAGATGCCTACTCTTGAAGAGACTGTGCAGAGTTTTATCCAATCCACATAGACTCAGTTTCAAAATAATGAAACAAGAATCTAGAACATGGAGTTGTCTATAAAGAAGATAGAGACTCAGTTGGGGAAGATTGCTGAGGCAATGCAAAGTCACATCCTTTGAAAGTTACTAAGTTAGCCTAAGCAAGCTAAAGCAATTACAATGTTCAGAAGTAGTGAGTAGTGAGGTGCTAGATAATAATGTTAGTGTTGAAACTGATAAATCTCGTATTTCTGTAGGTAGTAACATGGAGAAAGAAAAGTCAGAGTTGTGTTTTCAATTCGTGATCCTTCAATCAACTACTAGCCGCCGCCACCTTATGATCTACTAGATCCTTTTCTTGGACAGTTGAAGCAGAGTAAAGTAGATAAGTCATTTTCTGACTTTTTTGATATTGTAAGGTCAATGTTAACTTACTTTTGCTTGAAATGATTAAGAATATGCCAATTGATGCTATTTTTGAAGGAATTGAACACAAGGAAGCATAAGTATGAGCTACATGAAAAGGTGAAAGGGTCAGAAGTAGCTAGTGTAGTACTATAGACCAATCTTTCTCCAAAAATGAAGGATCCAGGTAGTTTTAATATCACAATTATAGTTGGAGGTTCGAACAAGGTAAAGGCAATGTTAGATTTAGGTGCTAGTATAAATATGATGCCTTATTCTATATACTTGCAACTTGGTTTGGGGGATTTGAAACCTACTAATATGTCTCTACAAGTTGTAAATAGATCGGTTAAATATCTTAAAGGCATTGTAGAAGACATCTTAGTTCAGGTTGATAAATTAATTATTCTAGTATATTTTTTTGTATTTGATATGGAGAGGCAGGTGATTCCATTTTTTTGGGGTGCCCATTCATGGCTACAGTAAAAACAATAATAGATGTACATAATGGAAAATTAAAAATGATAGTTTTGAATAAGAATGTTGAGTTTTCAATTTATAACTCTTTGGCTTTGCCTTTAGATCCTAGTGGTTGTTTTTGAATTGATAATTTGGACTCACTTGTATTCTTGACATTTGTGCAGGAGGAAAGAGAAGATAAACTGGAGCTAGTTAAAAGTAGAGTTGGATGGTGCAAAGCAAGTCACAAAAGATGCCATTACCAAGGAAGGGTTCAAGCATGTTAACCCCAAATTAGCACCATCAATTATCACCCCACCAAAACTAGAATTGAAGCAACTACCATAGAATTTAATATATTTCTTGGTGAGAATGATACTCTTCTAGTGATTATTGCTACTAACTTAACTTCTAATGAAGAGAACTAGTTGTTGAGTGTTTTAAGAGAGCATAGGGAGGCTATAGGTTGGACATTAGTTGACATCAAAGGGATTAGTCCAACTATTTGCATGCATAAGATTCTATTGAAAGAAGATGCAAAGCCTTCTAGGTGGGATTAGAAAAGACTTAACCAACACATGCAGGAAGTTGTTAGAGCTAAAGTGATCAAGTTGCTTAATGTAGGTAATATCTATCTTATTTTTGACAGCAAATGGGTAAGTCCACTTCATGTGGTACCTAGAAAATTAGGTATTTCTATAGTTAAAAATGATGATAATGAGTTGGTACTAATGAGAATGACAACTGGGTGGAGGATGTGCATAGATTACCATAAACTTAATGCAGCTACATGAAAGGATCATTTTCCTCTCCCTTTTATTAATTAGATGCTTGAATGCATGGTAGGTCATGCTTATTACTCTTTTCTGGGTGGCTTTTTAGGTGGCCACCAAGTTCCCATCACTCTAGAAGATCAGGAAAAGGCAACATTCACTTGCCCATTTGGAACATTTGCTTATCGGAGAATTCTATTTAGTCTTTGCAATGCCCCGACAACTTTTCAAAGGTGCATGTTGTCAATTTTCTCTAATATGATTGAAAGGTTTATCAAAGTATTTATGGATATTTTTTTTGTCTTTAGTGATTCATTTGATTGTTGCCTCAAAAATTTGAAATTGCTACTTAAAAGGTGTATTGAAATGAAATTGACATTAAGTTGAGAGAAGTGTCATTTTCTAGTTAAGCATGGAATTGTTCTTGGACATATTGTTTCTAGTAGAGGCATTAAAATGGACAAATCAAAAATTGATGTGATTGCTAAGTTGCACCCCACTCCCAACTTCTATTAAGGAAGTGAGGAGCTTTCTTGGTCATGTAGGTTTCTATATACGATTCATTAAGAACTTTTCAAAAAATTATAGACTGTTGTGTAACCTATTGGCTAAAGATGTGACATTCTGTTTTGATAATGAGTGCCTTGTTACCTTTTATACCTTGAAAGAAAAACTCACTTTTGCTCTGATTTTATCTATCTATTCCCAATTGGTCCTATCTATTTGAACTTATTTGATGCAACTAATTTTGCTATTGGTGTTGTTTTAGGATAAAGGATAGATAAATTGTCTCATGTTATTCATTATGCTAGCAGGACTTTGAATGAGACATAATTGAATTATTTTATGACTGAAAAGGAACTGTTGGCAATTGTGTTTGCTTTAGAAAAGTTTTGCTCATATTTTATTGGTTCAAAGGTAATTATCTATTTTGATCATGCAGCATTGAAATATTTGTTAATTAAGAAAGATGCTAAACCTAGGTTGATCAGGTGGGTATTACTACTACAAGAATTTGACTTGACAATCAAGGATAAAAAAGGAAGCAAAAACGTTGTAGTTAATAATCTATCCAAATTGATGGAGGGGACTGATTTTGAACAAAGAAAAGATGGAGAAATTAATCCTATCTATGAGAATTTTTCTAATGAACAACTATTTTCTATGCAAGAAAAAGAACCTTGCTATGCTGACATTGTCAATTATTTAGTTAAAGGGGTTTTTAATCCAAGTTTGAATTCATAGGGAAAGAAGTGGTTGCTATCTTTGGCAAAGCATTACTATTGGGATGGTCCAATTCTGTTCAAACTTTGTTCAGATGAAATCATTTGATGTTGTGTACCTGAGAATGAGTAATAGAGCATTTTGAGTCTATGGAGGACATTTTGGAGGAAAGAAGATTGCTCTAAAGGTATTTCAATCAGGATTTATTAGCCAACTATTTTCGAGGATGCTCATACCTTTTGTGTAAAGTGTGATAAGTGCTAGAGAATAGGTAACACTGGTAAGAGAGATGAAATGCTACTCATGGGTAATTTAGTAGTTGCAATATTTGATGTATGGGACATTGATTTCATGGGCCCATTCTCACCGTTACTTAGGAACATGTACATTTTGCTTGTTGTTGATTATGTATCCAAGTGGATTGACTAAAGCTAATGATGCTACTATTGTGCTTAGATTTCTAAAATAGCACTCCAAGAGCAATCATTAGTGATAGAGGTACTCATTTTGCAAAAAGGTGTTTGCAGCACTATTGAAAAAGTACAATATCACTCATTAGGTAGCAACACCTTATCATCCATAAACTTCTAAACAAGTTGAAGTCAGCAACAAATAGATCAAAGCTATTCTAGAAAGGACCGTGAACACTTCCAAGGAAATATTGATCAATAAAGTTGAATAATGCACTTTGGGAATATAGAACTACTTGCAAGACCCCAATTGGAATGAGTCTTTAAAGGCTTGTGTTTGAAAAATGTAATGCCATGCCCACTTGGGGCAGTTACTCCATTTTACACCATAAATTCACTATAATTATACAAAAATTTCCCTACTTCTAGGGTTTTGATACCTTTTTCTAGCTGACTTAATTTCTATAGAAGATTAGACAGAGTCTCCCCTAAAAATGGGGTTGTCCGCCTAGGGTACAAGCATTCATCACATATAATAATACAACTTTTCAACTAAAATCTTAAAACAAGAATTTATACACTTCAATAGACTTCTATTTATCTGCACCACACTCATATCACTCCACAAGTTCCTCCTGGAACCGTGGTTGCATTATGATGGCAATGCATTCATTTCTTTGCTATACACATATGTCCCCATACATCATCCACATCATACTCCATTATTACATTGACATAGCTATAAATTACAATTATACATCATTGAATCTTTAATACAATTATACCATGACCTATGAATTTTCAATACAAATCATTCTCTTATAACAATAAAATCTTCAACATTTGCTCACCAATTCCAAGCCTCGGTTGGGAGATAATACTTGACTTGCCAACTAAAAATTTAAACAAGAAGGCATAAGTTCGGGCAACTCAGTAAGTAGGCACAAATAATAAATAATAAATAATAAAATCAAAATTTTCATAATTCAGTCCAATCATGATTAGAGATATAATATGTCAATGATACTATGAGAAACCATGTCCTCATTATTTCAATCCAATAATCAAGGGATGAACCTCATCTCCTGATTCTGCCTAGTCATTGTATCCTCAATAAATAGTCATTTGGCCTAGTTATTCATCTAGGGCACAACTCCATCAATAATAAGAACATACATTCATCAATTCATATCAAATAGGAAATCATTATCATTTCCCTTCAATCAACCAATCTTCTATTGAATTGTTAAGGGATATTCTCTATCCCTCATATTAGATATTTATACCAAACCAAAATATCAAATATTCTAATCCAAGGGATACTGATTATCCCTAACAATTGTTATAAACATTAATCTTAAGCAAAGATGGGATATCTAGTATCCATAAATCAAAACACATAAGCCCAGATTCAAATCAATGGGATATTTATTATCCCCAACGAATCACACATTCAATCAAAGCAAAGGGGTGCCTACTTACCTTAGTCCTTTAGTTTCAAACCGCTTTCCTCCAGCTCTGTCTTTTCAACCTTTTCAAATCATCCTAAATTGGGCCACAATCCCATTTTCTTAACTATTTGTAATCATGTACTCAATACATCATATTACCATTTTTTTTCATAGCCAATTTTCTGGGTATGATCATCAAACATGTGATAAACATCAATTAAACTAACATTTCCCAATAGAGAATCATATGAATTCTTTATTTTCTATTACATTGATCTTGTAGTTAACATGGTTAATACTTAAATATCATTAAAATGACTCAATTAGGCCTTTCATTTAATTAATTCGTGGCTTACATAGTCCAGATGCCAAAAACTCTAACTTGATGTAAACTAAGTCATGATTCAAAATTCAATTCACTGGTCCAATTGACCCCAAGAAATTACTCGAACATCATAATCATATGATTAATCATTTCCCCCATCTTTAATTATACATAAGCTTATTTTTTTTCCAAAAATTTCATTATTCACAATTAGGTAGAAACCCTAGCTTAGCAAAATCAAGATTTCTCTTGCTCAATCAAGTCCCAACACATCATTAAGTATGAATACATCATTTTTCTCATGATTACTATGTCAAATTCATCATTTTTCTTCAAAATTTCCAAATTCTCAAAACTTTAACTAAAGAAAATCAGAAATGAGGGAAAAACCAACTTACCAAGCAATCCACGCATGACTTTCTCTCGTGGACATAAATCCAAGCTCAAAACTCCAGCTGGCATCATCCATTTGAAGGAAACTTGAATTTTCTCCCAATTTCACAATTCAAATTGGAGAAAGTTGGGTTTAAACGAAAGATTACATGATTTACTAGCTAGATAAGATGATTTTCTAGCTAGGTAGGCAAGAAACAAAGCTAAATGGTGTTAGGCCATGAAATGGGAAGAAACAAAACAAAATAGGAGAAAATGGAACAAAATTGGGGGGGGGGGGGGGTGAAAAGTTGGTTCCCCCCTTTTATAACCATCAACTGGCACCACCTGCACCACCACATTGCCCAAATGTTCATTTTCCATCACGATCTGGCACCGCTAGCGCCAACCTATTGCCTGGCAAGAGATATTTTCGTATTTCATCCATAACTTCCTCAACCATATCCTAATTAATTGATTTTTGTTACACTGTAAAGATAATTGCAAGATCTATAATTTTTATATTGATCAGTTTTTCTAATTCAATCTTCAAATATAGGTAATTTAACCTTAAAGTGATATCATGTGTTTTATCCTAATTTATAATTCTAGAGACATCCATAGTATTTTAACTCAAATTTTCTCATAATATCTAATTTATGTGATTATTAATTCATTATCTAGGAAATTCAAGGGCTACAACTTTCATGTAAAATGTACTTTCTTAATCATTCATCTTATATGCTAAAAGTGGGTATAAGTGGCACGTATATCATTTTCAGCTTCTTTTACCATATATTGATGTATAATCAAATCCCAAAATCTTGCAATATTACATTTGCACCCCAAATAACTTTACAAATCCAATTAATCCTATGCCTAATCATCCCAAAATGATCTTTTTATAGCATTATTCTCATCCCCAAACTCAAGTAATAACTTATATTATTCCAATTTCAGAAATTTGGCTTTGTATGTATACAATATCACCCATAATCCCATTTCATATAAATTACTTTAAATATCACAAAAATCACTTTCCACACATCACATGCATCAATTGAAATATGTTCATGCTATTCGCCATCTCATTTGTAGCTAATTGCCAAAAATCAAATATTTAGTTATTTTTAACCAAAATTTTTTACTATAGGTAACTCCATAAGTCATTCTAATTCTAATTGCATCCAATGCTCAAGTAAATGTTTCACACATATTACTATACATATAATGACCATATTAGATCATTCACATAGATCATAAATGAGCTTTTGCTCAAATTCACTACTTTGGTTCTTTTTCTTCTTATTACGTTGCTACAATTCAAAATAATGAAATTCATAAAATTCATGGACCAAACTCTACCAATATCTATTTGAGCAGATTTCACATACCTTAAGCATCATATAAAGCCATTCATACCTTCAAATTTTTATGAGTTAGTGAAAATCATCTATTGAATTCTTTTTATTCAATATTCAACTCAATAGTTCAAAATTGCAAGATCATCTCAAAATTTCAATTCAATCTCTCATACATATCACATTATACATGTTAATTATGCTTCACTAATCACTCAAGTTCATTTCACTAATTATGCTTCACACTACTTGAGTTCATTTTACCCAAGAAACTATTACTGAGTCCATTCTATTTATACAATTCAGTTTTCATAACATTTTCTTTACAAAATCCTTGTTTGTCATCACAATTTCTCACTATTTTGAAATGCAAAAAGTTTCTCCTCATTTTAACATCTCAGTGTAATGCCTCTTTTTCAAAGATGCTACACAGGCAGGAATAGGAGAACTCTCAGCCAGAGTCTCCCTTGAACTTACCCTCTTAAACCTCTATAAGTATTCACAAACACCCACATGTGCCCAGAATTATAGTTGCACTATAATGGTAGAGTGTATGGAAATTATCCTCGCATTTAATAAACTAATGACATGTAAATCAAGATACTTCTTGCACTTAAATTTACATTAATTACACCATTGACATACTACATAAAACACACTTGTTATACATCCCAAAATATATCAAAAAGATAAGAAATTCTAAGTATCATAGTTTATCCCTCTCCTGAGCCTCAACCCCTTGTTAGGCTTCGTCTTTTGGCCTGTCAACTAAAACATAATAAAATAAAGTAAGTCTGAGTAACTCAGTAAGCAAGCATAATTTAAATCAATAATGAAATCATAATATATATATATATAATGATTCATGTGCTCATAATGGAATTACTATCATGACTTAAGTACAAATAGTGACAAAATTTGTCAATATGAATCTACTAAAATGTCCACTATATCTGATCATCTTTATTCACATTTAAATCCTCTTCCTTCCTAATTCATCTCTTTTACTTACAATCATCCATTGTATTTTTGCCTACAACCAATTAGTACCATATTCGTGAGGTCATCAACCAAACCAAGTGAACACAACCACAACTAAATAGACTCATCTATCTTACAACTTCAGTGCACTCTGGTCTTTCCTTACTACCCTAGTTATGAATGTTATAAGACTTGAAATATCTCACCTTCATTGCAACTCAAGGGTTATAGGTTTTCCATTTACACCTACTAAGTAATCAGAGGAGTCTTATAAACAATAGGTTGATCAGACCTCTTCGCCAAGAGAGGCGATATCAACAAACAAAGCCCTAACAAGGTGGATCCCAATAACCAAATAGCCTTCTCGATAGGCATCCAAACTCAGTTTGCTATAAATCCTATATATGGGAAAATATGAAGTTGTTATTCAAGTTCCTCAACATAGTAGAGTACTTCCTTCCAATTATCAACCCACTCATATAAAACCTTATGTCACTCTATGTTTATCATATAATCACAATTATCCAAGCATGCCTTCAATTCTTAAATAGATAGCCAAACTCAATTGCATACTTACTTAAGATATCACTTTCAAGTACATGCATTCTTATGTTATTCCATTGATTATCATAACATGATCCTTCTTATGTCTTCATCATATTTGAAATGTTTTTCAAGGATATTCTCATGAAACATACCTTTAATTAGTAGAAATATCATAAAATACCTAAATTGACAAAATATGCAAAATACTAAAAATTTGCAAAAGTTACTATTCACAGTAAATCCTTGCCATGGTAGCGAAATGCCATGCCGCAATAGGGCTATACCTAACCAAAAATATACTATTCATAATGAGCTCTTGCCACAACAAGGACATTTCATGTTGCAACAGGGAAGTGCCATACCATGGTAGGGTCTCTGCTATCTTCTTTTCTTGCACTTTTTGAGTTTCATGTCATGGCAAGGGAATTCCATGCCACAGCGAGGACTCTGCTGCCCACCTATTTTTCATGATAACTTACTCTGTTATCTCATTCCAGATGTCCCTCGTTTAACAACTTTAATTTCCCCTTAATCCAATTTGTTTAACCTTGATTCTTCTCCATTATTCCACCTATCCATTAAAATACTCTGATAAATAATACTATCCCATTTACATCATGTGGTGAGTTTATAACTTTTAGTGAAGTTCATAATACTTCACACATGCACTAAACTACTTCCCAATTGCATTCATTTCTTTCATCCATACTTAAACCTCTTCTTTCCAAACTTCCTGTTATGTAATTTGTTTGGTTTGCACATATCTAAAGTATAATACACTAATTTTTATCCAAAAATTAACTTATAATACAATTGAACAATATCAATAATGAAGGATCCCAATTTCAATAGAATTACTTAAGCAAATAAACTTGCTTTCCTTGTTAATACACCTTCCTTCCACTTCAACTTTATGTCTCCCCAGCTTTTTTCATAGTTTAAAGATCCTACACTAAAATACATGCCACATTATTATTTAACTGCAACATTAGTCTATAACTCATATCTACTGCAGGATTCATTGTAAGTTTAGAACATAACCCTTTCTAGGGTTTTTGAAATTGTTTACCTAAACCATGTTAAGGAGGAGATTAAACAATCATTAACAAAAGTTATTTATATTGTACTCTCCTTAAAGTCATTTCACCAAACACTTATAATACTCTTGCAGTTTCTATAGCCCACTAATATGTATAAGCTGAGATAAGCTAGAATATTGGTTCCAAACAGCATATAAACGATGTCAAACCAAAACTCTACTGTAATTTACATGCAATACATCTATTCTTCTGTCCAAAACATGTTTCTCCACAAACCCTAATCTTCCAGCTATATAAATTAACTTCATAACTAAATTTCAACATTTTCTACTTAACAAAATTTAATAATTAGTAATAGAATCAATTTTCCTTACCTTCTTCTCCAATTGGAATTATTAAACTTGGATTGGAAAGATAAAACTTCAAATCCTCCACAGCTCACTCCACATAGCTTTCTCTCCATGTTGGATTGTTACAACATACTCAATTATCAATCTCCCAACAATTCTACCTCCAAATCTACCAAAATCTGCTGTTTCTAATGCTTAGAGATCAAAGGGAGGGGCTGGAATGGTTTCTAGGTTGAAAACTGGGAGTTGGTGGAGCATTTTAAGCTCTAACCCCCAGGGTACTCATGTGGTGCAGTGAAACAGGTGCGCATACAACTTGTGTGCCATATTTTCTATCACTTCTTTCACCATAATTCTTTCTAATCCATTGTTAGATCCAATCCACTACCCATGTTGTCATGCCCTACCTTTCGAGGTGATACCTACCATTTTGCACTATAACTTAGCACAATTTGCCCACTTTTAGGGTGGGTTGTTTTGCCCAAAATTTGGCAAAGCCTATCCTAAATAGATGGGTTTTCCACTTGTACAACAATTTATGAAATAGATCACAATAATAACATAATTTAGAAACAAAAACCAATGATGTAGCTTGGAAAATACACATCCATACATTCACTCTTCCATAGTTGCCCAAGATCAAAGTAAATCATGATGGCAATACACTTAAGGGGACTTTAATTGATTTAACATGATCATAAATACTTTACTAGGGCATGCTAAGATTTCACTTTTACATTATTAAGGATCTTTTGAATAACATATACAATCATAATTCCACAATTACAAATAAAATTTACAATTCCTTCTCATTACACATGATTTAAGATCATTTGAATATAAGGATTCAACATTTAGATTTCCATACACAAAGGAATTCCAATCCCACTAAAACAATACAATATTTTGTCACAAGGTATATTTACTTCTCAAATAAATTACTCTTTTATGTTTTTTGTCATCATAATCTTTCATGGCTTGACTTGCCAACTAAAAAAATATAAACAGGGGTGAGTCTAAATAGACATAGTAAGTAAATTATATAATAAACAATAATCAATAATAGGGATCCATTACGTATTTCTTATCACATTTCATACATAAAAGTTCAATGCATTAAACCAAACATGAAAATAGAGTACCATAATATGCAATTCCATTATATTAATGAGAATTTCTTATGTATATGTATATGTAAATAATATATAGAATTCATATGATACATGTAAGATTTTCTGACATGGAGGTGACAAGCCGAGCTCGAAAGGACATTGAGGATGATCTATGGCCTAGAAGACATCAATGAGGATGAATATTAGGCATGGCTAGAGCATAGTACTGATGTGGAAGTTGTCATCAATCTAATTGCCAAACAAGGGACTCAATGGAAGGGTTGGAATGACAAAGTCAGTAGCTTTCCATGAAGGTAGCTCAAAGTGAAGAGCAGAGGGTGGCATTACATCATCTCCACCAAATTGATGCCAACCATTCACTTTTCTGATGTCACAAAGGAGAGAGTGCTCCTCTACTATGCTATCCAAATAAGGATGACCATCGATGTTGGGTGATTAATTGAATGCTCTATTATTTCATGGTTCATAGGAAAGTAAACAGGAGGCTTAAAACACCCCTCCCTTATTTATGGACTATGTCTCCAGGCCAGAGTTCCCACTATTGTTTTAGAAGACCTCCAACACCTGCTACATTCCATCACACATAAGATGCTTAGATCTTTTGAGAAGCAAAGTGGTCATCAAGAGGAACCGAGTGCACCTTCTGCCCTAGGCTCTTCTCAGCAAAGGCCACCACAGCAACTTCCTATTTTAGAACTCACAATGGGTAATTTAGATGAGTAGATCAAGGAATTAAGAGACTACGTTGAGCGGAGCAATAAGGAAAGCTTAAGGGAGTAGCAGGAATAGTTCCAATTTGTTGTGGACTACACCAATGCACTAAATGCTATGGCTTAAGGATCAAGCTTGGTCATCTTTCCTACTCCTCCAACCTATCCACCAATTTATCCACCAACTGAAGAATCAGATTATGAGTCCAAAGATTAAACCCCAGTAACTTAGGGAAGTCCTCATTTTCTATTGCTTTTGTTTAACATTGAGGATAATGTGTCTTTCAAGTTTGGGGGTATTTTAGCTATTTGTGTGTTTATTACAGTACCTATGTTGTTTTGACTGTTTAGTTTCATATATATGTAAAAAATCGTATAAAAAATGTATGTATTTTATCTTTTTTGAGCATCAGTCAGAGTCATCATACACAGCCAATGATATATATGCAACATTTAACAATGGTTAAGTTGAAAACAATAGAAATCATTCTTGCTTGTATTCTTGACTTGAGTCCTTATCTAATTTGCCATAGATTCCTTATACATATTGATTACATTGACATTGCCATTTCTTTTTAAATATTTGAATACTTAGCATTAGTTTAGGAGACTAAGTATGCTTAGTTCAATTTGAATTCTAGAATTCATTTTAACTCTTGTTGAGACAAGCACTAGATGAGATAAAAGAAAAAGGTTAGTAAAAATTCATTATCAATTTGGGGGGATCACATCCAATGAATTGAAAAAAAAAAGTTTGGGGTGCGATAGTAATACAACATAAAGATTAGGGGGGATTACATTCTGAAAAATGGAAAAGAAGATAAATATAAAGAATGTAATAGCAATAGAGCCCACAAGAAGAGTAAAGAAATGAATGAGGAAAGTAAATCATCATGTGTGCATTTAATATAGTCTCTCTAGTTTACATTGTGAAATCCCAAGGTTTGTATT